>JALLBB010000487.1:0-20022 GCA_036939735.1 Discostella stelligera
CTCCCTCTCTCTAGAGAGAAAGAGAGAGAGGGAGATATTTCATGATCCGCGATTTCTTTTCAGACAACACCCAAATCAAAAAAACAGAGCACATCATTCGTCAATTTACATGCACGTCGAATTTCCTCCTCAACCACAACCATCAGTGAGTACGTGCATGAGAATTAGTGTACTGCAACTACAGCACTGCGCCTATCGATGATGAACGCCCCTTAGATACCGGAATGTTTCGCACAGTTCAAACAATAAGAGAATCACGTACTGCCCTTGACTTTATATTATTAGATACTTAGGCATTAAAAATCTAGAAAAGCATCCACCACCAGAAGTAACAAGAGAGAGCTCGTTCCGATAGTGTTTGCTAGAGAACCATGTTGAAACAGGGCTATTTTCTCCCGCTTCAATGAATTCTTCACGCCTTTCGGCAGTGCGTGCGTTCCTCCGTTTTTATGGACGCATACTATTGGCCACAGCACCCACATCTCCTGCGCTCGACAACATCGGAACAAGTTCTGTTTTCATTCCCTAGCTAGTCAATAATGAAACTCTATCAAACTCCATAACTTAGTTGGAATAGATGAAAGGAAGGCCGGTGATGAGGTTGTCGTACCCATCGAATCCTGGAACGGCAAGATTTTGAGAATCGTGGCGGATGAGCTCGAGGAAGGCGAGCATGGCAAGACGTCCGTGTTGAAGTTCTGCCGTCTGGCGCTTGGCGAGAATGTCCGCGGGCAGGTCCAAAACTCCCGTGGGGGAAGTGAACCATCCGTAAGTCTCGACGCATCCGACGAAGGCGACGATTTGGACCCATCCGAGGAAGGGCAGGGCATTGATTGCGGCGATGCCGTTGGGTAGGTCGTTTGTGCTCAATTGTCCGGGGATCAAATCGTATCCGAAACGGTAGGTCTCGGGGGCGATGTATCCGAGGACGGCGAGCTGGGCGACGCGGCCGTGCTTGAGTTCGGCGAGGCGGTATTCGTCGAACTTCTCTTGGGAGATGCCGTCGGAAAGGCCGGCGGGATCCCAGAAACCAACGGGGGGGAGGGCGCCGATCTCGTTCTCGAAGGCATTGAGGGAGGTGGAGACCTTGGCCATGGGGGCGGGGGCAAAGGCGGCGGCAGATGCGGCCATGGCAGCGAGGGCGGCGATCTTCATCATGGTTGCAGAGACAATAATTTCGGAGGCGGCAATTCAACGATTGTGAGTTGGTAGGTGGAACAGGCAGAGAGTTTGCCGCGAGAGAGGGACCGGGACAGAGTCTACTGCGTGGGAATTGGTTGTGACGTACTCATGGTGAAAAAGATCAACTTGAATCTGTATCTTCGGGCGACAGACAGTCCAGCGCGATAGGGGGCAGTTCGGGTTCGCGTTGCAGTTGCCCTCTTATTCCTCCCACTCATACGCACTGACACACGCTAATCAAAGTGTATATTTGGCGGGGAGCCCCGCGTTGAGCCCGACACAAGAGAGTCCTCGCTACCGCCCCTCCATTCGCATCATCTCCGTCGTCACTGAAAAATCACTCCTATCCCACAATCACCGCCTTCGTTTTACCACTGCCACCATGAAGCTCGCTATCGTTGCCGCCCTTGTCGCGTAAGTTTCAACATTCCATTTCAATGATTCGACACGAGTGAATTGGTCGCGCATCCAATCGGCTTGTCGAGGTCTCTTGGGAGAATCCAATTGGCTTGTCGAGTTACCTCGTTGCGCGGTGGCGTCGTTGGGAACTAACTGCCCAGTCAACAAATCGGAAATCGTTGATGATCTGGAACATTATTTTGTGATTATTGCACATTTTCTCACGGCTGGCATCATCCCCCCGTTCCTTCGCCCTCGCACACTCTCTCTCTCTTTTCCAACTCAATCCCACAGCTCCGCTGCGGCCTTCGCCCCCAACGCACAAAACGTGGCCCAAACCGCGCTCCACGCCGAAGCCGATCGCCGCGCCTTCCTCGGAACCGCCGCCGCCGCCGCCATCACCGCCGCCGTCGTTCCCGCCTCCGCCGCCAACGCCAAGGTCGACTACGAAAACATCGCCTACCTCGGCGGGGGATCCATCATCGACCTCAACAACGCCAACGTCCGCGCCTACCTCCGCCTTCCCGGCATGTACCCCGGCGCCGCCGGAAAGATCGTCTCGCACGGACCCTACAAGTCCGTGGCCGACGTGTACAGCATCCCGGGGCTTTCCGCGGGAGAGAAGGAAGTCATCAAGAAGTACGAGAGCCGATTCACCGCCAAGGAACCCTCTCCCGAATACGTGATCGACCGTATCAACAACGGCCTTTACCGTTAGGAAACCGTCTTGCACATTATTTCGCATGCAGCGTCGGATGATACGGTTGTGTTTGGAAGTTGGATTGGAGTTCGCGATTGAAATTGGTGGGAAAAAACTATTTGCCTGAAACGAGATGATCATTACTATTAGAGTCTGTGGATATATCTTTCTGCCATGAAGTCCTCCTCGCTTCAGTCTCTATTCGTTCGCGGAGTGATTGTTGAATGAGGGAAAAAATAGTGGTCAATCTTTTTTGCTTTGAATACGAGAATAGTATATTGGATCTTGAACTTGCTAGAACAATTGAGTAGGAGGGGGAAGGAGGAAACTTATATTCACCTAAATCCTGTAGTATTAAGATTCCTTTTCCACTTTTGGCAATTACTGTTCTCCGTATATCGAGTTCAACCTTTTGGCAGCATCGCAGTAGTTGCAGCATTTCACCCCAAAGTGCGACTTCAAGATGAGAGATGTACAACCTAAAAACTAGTTCCAAGGCCAGGATTTTTGCATATTTACACAACTCATTGACCACTTTGAAGCGAGCGATCTCAGTAACTAAATCGAACCGAATTAAAATAATTAAACTACGTTGTAGATCTACTCTTAATTTATCCCCCTATCGCTTGGTTTATTCGTAATCCCGTCGGTCATCGAATGCGAGAGCGCCATCGGACCATCATTCTCGAGGCATTTTTTGAAAAAAAAATAGCGACACAGTTCCCAGGCCACACCGCACAAAATCGCGATTTTAACTAACAAATTAATTTACACAATCCTTGCGTGGCGGCAACCGTGGAGCGAAAAAAATTAAACGTCTCCCCCGCGGACGACTTTGTGTAAATCCGATTGTGTAAATTGAAATCGACGAAAAATCATGACCGTCGTCGTAGATCATTCGATACTCAATGAATACCCAACCGAATGACTTAATTCTTTTGCCTACCTCTAGTCAACTCACACGCGAACAACATCGACGATTTTCAGCTTTGAAAACGGTCTACAGCGCGCGCAGTAAAAACGCGAAGTCTCTGGCCTGGAAACTGTTCCGAAAAGTGGTCTGGCCTGGGAACTAGTTTTTAGCTCGTACATATTATTTTTTTGTCTCCCTCCAAACACATCCCGCTGCTGTCTGACCTTCACCTTCAGTGCACTGCCTCCACGCACCGCACAAAACCACAACACTTTTCCAGACTTTTTCTTTTCGTCGACCATGGCCTCCGATCGAATAGCCGCAGAGAATGGTGAACAGCAACGCGAAATTCTCACCTACCAACCTCTTGCATCCGACAATGCCGTGAGTGCCAATCCACACATTCCGTCTGTTTCGGCATCGGCCGTCCTTGGAGAGAGCGATTCGGTAAGACGTGTTCATGAGGATGAAGCAGTCAGCAGTTTCAGTTGACTCTCTATCCTCGAGCTGAGTACAATATCATTGGCAAAATTGATACTCACTGTATTTTGTATTGCTCGTGCTATAGATGCCCCCCGACCATCCCATCTGCCGAGGACATGACTTTGACTGCTCTTCTCCCTCCAATAACTCCGTCGATTCCATCCTCTCCTCCATGCTAACTACCGGTTTTCAAGCCACGGAACTTGGCAGGGCCATCCACGAAATTCATCGCATGCGATCTTGGAGACTATCAGATATACCCTGGAAAGAAGGAGATGATATTGCATTGCGCGATCCATCCGTACGAAGCAAGATACGAGCGCGCATCTTCTTTGCCTACACTTCCAATCAAATTTCTTGTGGTCAACGCGAAGTTATTAAATATTTGGTCAAACATCGCATGGTAGATGTCATTGTTACCACAGCCGGTGGCGTCGAGGAAGATATCATCAAATGCTTGGGACATACCTACATGGGAGACTTCAAATTATCGGGTAAAGAACTTAGATTGAAGGGCATTAATCGGGTTGGAAATCTATTGATTCCGAATAAGAACTATTGCTTGTTTGAGGATTGGATAGCACCCTTGATTTCGAAGATGCATGATGAGCAAGATGCACGGTGGAAGGAGCAGGCGAAAGGGTTACTTCAATCGGTATCAAGGGATGGGAAATACCCAGACGATGATGCGGCGTTAAAGCCATTTACCTTCACTCCTTCCGAATTCATTTCTCGTCTTGGACAAGAAATCAATAATGAAGATAGTGTCCTCTATTGGGCACACAAGAACAATATCCCAGTCTTTTGTCCCGCCTTGACGGATGGGAGCATTGGGGATATGATCTTCTTCCACTCCTATAAACGCAATGGATTCGTGTTGGACTCGGTCCGGGATATTCGATGTATCAATGATCTGAGCTTACAAAGCTATGCCACCGGTCAGATTATTATTGGTGGAGGTATCGTAAAGCATCATACGTGCAATGCAAATCTGATGCGAAACGGTGCCGACTTTTCAGTGTATATTAATACAGGGCAGGAATTTGATGGTAGCGATGGAGGAGCAAGTCCCGACGAGGCGATCAGTTGGGGGAAGATTCGTATCACTGCGCAACCCGTGAAGGTGTGTGCTGATGCGACGATTGTATTTCCATTGATTGTGAGTCAGACATTTGCGAAAGATGTCGAGGAGTGGAAAGAGAGTACGAAGGATTGCGTTTGTTGGCTTGAAGATGATAAATGATAGTTTTATGACGCTTTGGAAGAAAAGCACCAAACAAAATTCCTAGATTGGTTATCTTCTCAACTGTGTGCATCCAATTATGAATTCTCACTACGATTGCATAGCAACAATCTTCAATGAATGTGTGCAATTGTACCACTTCAACTCTCTTTTGTCAAACAACTTCAAATTCGGTACATCGAGTGTCCCCTCCCGAAGAGGGACGAAGCGAAGCTCCGCCTGAATGGAGTGTTGACCCTTCACCTCCCCCAAAAGCAATGCTGCATCTACGGCCAACATCTCGTGATCTCGATGATGTCGGGTGGTACCATCATCCTCACCTGACAGCCCCCATACTCCAAAAGTGTATCCATTCACCTCAGAAACTACCGCCGTGTTGACGACATTCGAAGATTTGGATGATTGCTGTGACGACGCACCTTGCTGCTGCGAATAATCATTACCACCACTTGTTGCGGGATCTCGTCCAATCCTCCTCCGACTTTTAATACCAGTACCGTCAACCCCGGGTCGCTGTTGATGCTGTTGTTTTTCCCATCGCAAATCTTGATTCCTCTTCTCATCATCCTTGGCCATCAACAACATCAAATCTCTCGGTTCCATACTCAAATTAAGTATCCGAAGCGATATCACCAACGGTGCTCCAACACGACACACCGTGGTGGCGCCACCACGTAAGCTTAAATCCACGCGGAAGGCATCACTATTCTCAATACCCACGCGCGAGCTCGTCCATCGTGCATCGGTAGTGATCAATATACGCTCTCCACTACTTGGGATTGTGGCATTGACGGACATTGGACTTACAAACGCTCGACTACGAACGTCCTCCCCGGCATCGATTTGAATGACTGTGGCAAATGCTTCGTATGGTTCGAGAGTCATGGGTAAGTCCGGTGCCGAGCCAGGCACGAATCCCCATCGTACACGACGTGACATGTCAATGACGGACAATTCTCCTCCCTGCATGGATTTTCCACTAGGCGCAACGCCGAGGTGTTTGACGCTGGTAGTGGTTTCCAAGCACTCATTATTATCGGAGATGGCGCCACCAACTCCATGTAATAATCGACTCTGACCAGGATGGAAGGATATTCCCGTAACAATCAAATTCTCTTGATGCCATCGACTAGCATGCTCGACGGTAATTTCCACCAATGTCGAACCACTGGGTGATCGTGCACCACATACCTCTCGTATATGCAGTTGCATCGATGGGATGAGCGTGGTATGTACATATATGGGAGTTGTTCGGGTAATAATGTGAGTGCTCAACATGGCATTCTTGCTTGATGTTGTCGAAGAAGATGATGACGACGTGATATTGCTATTTCTTTCATTGTCGTGATCAAAAACTCCCAGTATTTTTGATACCATATCTCCCGCATCATCTCTGTTCAACACTGATGATTGTGTTGCATTTATGGACGATGCCTCTTGCTGTTGTACAAGATTTAACTTCGGTCGTTGTCGTCGCCGCAACGCAGCACATAGCGTCAATATGCCCTCTTCTAATAAAATTTCTTTTCCCCCTTCCTCTACAGTTGTTGCATCCACATCATGATTGGTATTTTGAACACTACCAAGTCCATTTCCACAAATATCAATCTCGATGTCAAATAGTAGTGCCGAGACGCTGGACGAAGAAGAACCAGTAGAGGAGGAAGAACGTTTTCGTTCAATTTCACAGCCGAGGATAGTGACGCCCTCCACTGTCCTACAGCATGGTAATAGTGATGATGATGAAGACGAGGAGGTTGGTGCACACCCATTATTTGGTTTGTCATTGGTTGCCAAAGCACATTCAAATGATAATAAACAATCGGCAGCATTCGTGGTTGTAGTCGTAGAAGACTGCAATAATTGGTTCCCCCCCTGCTGCGTCGTGTTGTCAATTATCCCCTTGTTCCTAGGCTCCTCGACTTCGTTAGGTAGAATTGATAATAATGACGAATCTATTGGAGCAGGCAGAATGCAGCCGCATTTCAACAATGAGTTTAATCCATCACCGTTATCCTCGTTGTTGTCACCCACATCGACATCATGATTGCAAGTGGTAGTAGGAGCGGCAAGTCGGACGCGTAAATGTGCTCGCGCACGTCCCGAAGAGTCTCGATAAAAGGCGCGTATCGATGTCGCCGTAGTCGTCGCACATGCATTTGATGATGCTGCTCTCGACAGTGACGAATGTTGGTTTTGCAGTTGACCCTGCCTCTGCTGAGACGACTGCGAGTCAGTTGTAATAACTTCCAAAACGGCAGATTCCAAAATCATCATAATGGCAGAGGGTTCACACTCGCCATGATGGTTGTCGATGGAAGTGGAAGTGCTTGAGGTTGTTGTTGTTGTTGTTGGGAGCGGCGCCGACGGGGGGAGCATGATGGTATTGGTTGTGATGATGATGATGATGACTGACGCTGATCGCTGACGACTATTATGACAACAAAAATATATATATCGAACGATGCCCTCTCGCTCTGCCTCAGAATAAAATTACATCATCGCAAGAAATGCTGTATGGTTGATACTCATGTGGGGCGAGGAAATATCAAGTGTTTGGCTACTACCTAAAAGGAAAAATCGGATCTTACATCATCATGCGCATGATAGTGATAATAATATGTACTAGAGAGGTAGATAAGGGTATCATCTCTGTAGAGCTCTGTAGGCAGAGAAAAAACATACATACATAGGTACTGAGGCTGAGGGAAATCAATATTTTTTTAGCTTTTTTCGGTTTTGGGCTGACCTTTTCTTGTTCCTGCTCGGTCGCAGTTCACTTCGAAAATTCACTTAAACAACTAGTGTTCGTGAGATTTTCGTCCATTTTCATGTTGTGTGTGTGTTCGACCATACTACCTTTTAGGTTTACAAGTAGAACTACTCCTACGAATGTTAAATGTAATATGTAAAATGCACGTCTCTAGTACTCCTGGCTCTCCTCATCCTGTTTCTCCTCCTCCTCCTCCTCCTCCTCCTCCTCCTCCTGGATTTGGTTGCACTGCCACTGCTGGTGGTAGTACTGCTGCTGGTTGTTGTTGCTGCGGTTGTGGCGGCGACCTCCTACTCCTCCTCCTCCTCCACCACCACCACGACCTCCTCCTCCTCCAGTGGGAGGATGGTTGTTGGCTGGCGGCGGTGGTGGTACTCCTTCATCACTGTCCTGGCTAAATCCAAAGGCTACAGGCTTCTTGTTACTCCCTTTGCTATGCTTTGTCAGACGCTGATCCGCCATCCTCACACGGCACAGCACAATAGTGTTGAACTGCGTATGACCCTCAATTGTCAGCCCACTTTCGTACGGTTGCCAACTGATCTCTTCTGGTTCCGACAGGGCCTTGTCCTTGAGCACTACTACGTGCTCCCTTCCCCAATACAACCCTGCAGCATCCGGTTTGATGCCATCCTTTGCCATTTGCTGGATTGTGGCGTTGTCATATGCAATCGTACGGTTGTGATTTTTGTGGAAGGGTTTGCCATCACCAGCCAGGAGAGTTTTGAGAGTAGCTTTGGAGTAGGCTTGGTATTTGGTGCCTCGCTGAAAGGTCACGGTGCGACAGTCGGGGCCAATGCTTAGGCGGCGAGCATTACTTGCCATGACACCATCGACGAGGAAGACACAATCGGCGAAGTAGACGTCGTCATCGGTGTAGTAGGCGACAAAGCTGCCATCATCAAGATTGTAGCTGTATGGCCGATTGTTGATGATGTCGAGCACCGGACCACTGGCAGACTTGGTCTTCTTTGCCACTGGCACTGGCACGTCCCCTGTAGATTTGCCAGTGGCAGGGGTGGATCTCACTCGGGCTGTTGATGATGTTGTTGACGAGGGTGGCATGATGTTGATGTCGTCGTCACCGGCCTCGTCTTCCTCGTCAAATTCGTCGTCTCAAGAGAGAGAAAGGGGAGAGTCATGTTAGCACAGAGTATTATTAAGACCGCGCATCATAATAATTAAGTAGAATAGCATACCTTCTTCTCCAGCGGCCTCTCGTCTCGCACCGTCTTTTCTCACCCCGGCACCAAATGCTCTGGCAAGTCTACGAAAGTTCGCGTAGAAGTTGCTCAATTTCTGGTCGGAGAAATACTTAGCGTGCACTTTTTTGATGTCTTCAGCAGTAAGTTGATAGTAATCGATCTCTCCGTCCCTGAAAAGTCTGATGAGTTCTGCTTTGGCTTCCGTCCAAGGTCTCGATGGAATGTCGTCGCCTGACATTGCTGATCGGGGGAGATATGCCGATTGTGTGTATTTGGAGGGTGGCACGAACATCTCTGTGTTCTGTGCGCAATGCTGCGCAATGTCGTTTGTGCGTGCGTGCGTGGTGATGAAATGAAATTCTGTCTGGTGTCATTTTTTCCCTCAAGAATTCCCTCTAGTATTCCCTCAAGAACTCCCTCTTGTATTCTTGTATTCCCTCTTGTATTCTTGTATTCCCCCGGGTCGAATGCACTTTCAGAGATGGGGGAAATTCTTGAGGGAAATTTTGAAATTTCTATGGTGGAATCATTACAAAAAAATATCCCTCAAGAATTCCCTCTAGTATTCCCTCTTGTATTCTTGAATTCCCTCTTGTATTCTTGTATTCCCCCGAGTCGAATGCACTTTCGAAATATGTTGGAATACTAGAGGGATTATTGATGGAAATGACTGCACCAAAAATCAGAATATAATTTCAGTATTGCTAAGTAAGAAGTAAGTAAGTATGTAATTAGAAGGGGCTCGCACTATCGGACCCAAGCAGTTTTCTCAGACCAACACCAGCAGCGAACCTCCATCGCCCATCAACAAAGAGCCGCTCGAGCTAGATAAGATTTGATTCCATTGGAATGTTGGCTTCTGAGTCTGAGGTGACACCTGATGCTGTCAATGCTATCGCGCGAGACATCCAAAACCGGATTGGCCGCCGCACCGGGTCGTACGCTGTGGAGCAGAGAGGCTTTCGTGATTTTTTTGGAACCAGCGTCGAGATCGTATGCATGCTGTGGCATCTTCTCTCCGAGAACGAACTCGTTCCAGAGAAAGGACAGTTGAAGCATCTACTGTGGACACTGTATTTCTTCAAAGTGTACCCGAAGCAAGGCCCCGGATGCGCTGCTCTTGGCGGTTCGGGTGGTGCCATCGACCCAAAGACATTACGCAAGTGGGTGTGGCCGTTCTGCGAAGCAATTGCTGACCTACATGCTCAGGTGGTAAGTATTGTTTGTTTATCACTAATCTCCTCTTGGAAATGGTCTATCTCACCGCCATGTACTGTTACTGTCGTGCCGTGTCATTGTCTTTCATCTCGCAGATTGTTTTTGAAAAGCGGAAGGACAATGACATCCTGAACGACTGCCTCATGAGCGTCGACGGTACCGACTACCGTATCCTCCAGAAAGGATCTCGCTTCGCATCTCACAAGTATGCCGGTAAGTCAGCGCTGAGGTATGAGCTCGGCATTTGCATCCGAACCGGCAGGCTGGTATGGATCCAAGGCCCATACCCCGCTGGCGAATGGAATGATATTGCCATATTCACCGATTGCCTGGCACACTTCCTGGATCCGGATGAGCGTGTGGAGGCGGACTGTGGATATGTTGGGCATGCTGACCTCATCAAGTGTCCAGATAATCCGTCGAACCCCCAGGAGAATCTAGCGATGCAGGGACGTGTGAGGTCCCGACACGAGACATTCAATGGCCGCTTGAAGACCTGGGAGATTCTGAAGCAGGTATTCCGCCATGATATCTCTCGTCATAGTTCTGTACTGCATGCATGTTGCGTAATTAGCGAGTTGATGGTTGAGAATGGAGAGCCGCTGTTCGCAGTACAGTACAGTGACTAGTAGAATTAAGAGCCACTGTTCGCAGACGGCGAGCAGTTATAGTGTAGATTACAACGATATAGCAATAAATTTTACACTCATCGACTTTTTGCGTCGTAAATGGCCTCCCTTTAGTAGTAGTAGAGGCACACTTCTAATAGTTAATAAACGACTGCGGTTACATTATCCTACGCGCGTTGTAATAAAGATTAAAATAGTAAAATTAGATTTAATTTAGGCCCAGTATTGGCTGAGCTAGACTAGGATATGCTAGCGCCGCGGCGCTTCGGAACTCGCCGTCATGGTCGAACACACACACAACATGAAAAAGGACGAAAATCTCACGAACACTAGTTTTTTACGTGAAATTTCATGTGAACTGCGACCGAGCAGGAACATGAAAAGGTCAGCCCAAAAACGAACAAAAAAAGAAAAAAATCGATTTCCCTCAACCTCAGTCCCTTCTACCTACTTAACACACATAACGCTTTCCACAACAATCTCCAACCTTCTCGACTCTCCTCGCTCTTGTCACTTCCACAATGGTATGCTCCAGTACACAACTCCTAACTCCTTTCCCACATCTGCATGCATAATATAAGGTCTTTCAATTCTTCTGATATGAGATATGAGCGCACCAAATCCGACATCTATCTTCGCACTTGGGCTCGTCAAGGCAGGATTCGGAATTGCAAGACAAAATCGGTGTTCCGAAGAAGTTTGCATGAAAAGATTTCGAGCTCATTATGGCATCGGCCCAAGAGCTATACATGCGTTAATCATAGACTTCGGAACATATCAACCAAACAGACCCGTCGTCCTTGAATCTCTACTCATGGCGCTTAGTTGGATGAAATTGTATGACACGGAGGAAGTAATGGCAGGTCGATGGGGGTATGGCGAGAGATACTGTCGGGAGACAGTGAGAGATTACGCTACAAGGATTAGAGATTTGAAGCATCTCAAGATATCCTTTTGGGGCATACCTGCTGGGTGTCGATTTCTTCCGGTAGACACAGTGCACATCCGCTGTCAAGAGTTTAGGTGTGATCCAGGTAGCAAATGGTACTCTCACAAATTCAATGGCCCCGGAGTCTCCTTCGAGGTTGTAATGGATCTGGTTCTTGGCAAAATATGGTGGATCAATGGACCAGAGCCGGCAAGCATACACGATCTCACATTTCTCCGTGGAGGTACAAAGGGAAATAAAAATAACTGGAAGCGGTCGTCCCTTTACTTTCATGTACCAAACAACATGAAATTGGTGGGGGATTCAGCATATGCAGGACAATTGGACAAAGTCACAGTCACAATGGATGCTCACAAACCAGCAACCAAAATTTTGTTTGCTCGGATGAGGTCGATGATGGAATCATGCTTCGCAAGGTTGAGGGCCTATCGGATCCTACGAGAAGCATTCCGCCATGGGACAAGCACTGCCGATAAGCTGCACAAGATCAAGATTGCATTTGAAGCTGTCGCTGTATTAGTTCAATACGATTGTGAGAATGGGCACCCTCTCTTTGAACCATGATCTTCATGTTTGCTTGTGGTATCAATCATTTAAGTATTTATGTCAACAATAATTTAGGTAATCAGCAATTATGTGTCTACGAGTAATATTAGTTAAACTACAACTTGAGAATCGAGTTGAAAAATCATCTCTCTCCTCAACTGCTGCCATCAAGCACGTTGTACTTTTTCCTCTTCAGACGCAAGCAGTTTTCAATGAAATAATGTCTTTGTGTTTGGTCAACGAACGATGATGATAACGTCGTCATCATCGGCGGCGGCAGTGGCGGCGACGCTGCTGAGCTCGACGACCATCATCCTCACCTCTCCATCCATTGTTGAAAATGATTTCAAGCTGTTCCTACAAGCCGCAATTGATATGGCCAGTGAAACATATTTCCTCAGCGCCCTGAACCACCCCAACATTTTGNGTCCATATCTTAGTGGTCAGATTTCCTCACACGCACCCTGCACCAATCATGGAGGGAAAAGTATCTTTTTGGCTTATCAAACACAAACTTGTTGGGTTGTACCACCATGAGCATCCATGCCATAATCTGACTGACAGCTTTTACGCTATACAGCTAATATGCTAACATTGACAAATAGGGGGACATTGATGCCCCTGGCTACAGCCATTAACCTGACTACCAGTAACCCCTAGTTTATGACTACAATATGCCCTCTCATGGCGTACTCTTCTCAATACATTATGATCAAAAAGTGGGATATTATTTTCTTGAAGTATTTTGAGTATTGGATGGGCATCATGCCCAGTTGGAATATCTGTGAAAAGGATGGCAATGGCAAGTATCTCGAGCTTCCCAATCAAACCAATAATGCACATGAGTGCTGCAATCATCGTTTCAACAATTCAATATGAAGCCACCAACTCTTATCGAATTTGTACAGATATGTGAGAAAGAGTCTCGGTTTCAAGCACTTGAGTTGCACAGTATCCAAAGAAACAAACGCACCGAGGTTGATTGCAAGCCAGCCACAATTCCAGAGATCGATCCCGAGTACTACATCTTCAAAGAGCAAATCCAGTAATAAGAACTCGACTAAGAAATAATCTTATTCATTTCCGTAGCATACAGCTCTTCTGCTCGTGTCATATCGTATAATATTGTACTAAATCTAGACAGCAGGTTTTCGCGTCCTAAATTTAGACAGCAGGTTTTCATCGTTCTTATTGAAAACTTTGCAAACCATCAGGAAAACTGCGAAAACAAGGTGGAAACTGTAGGGGTGGGTCTCGAAACCTCTTTTCCAATATCACGAGGTTCGAGGCGAGACCCCCTTTGGGAGACCGAGGACCGAGGTGTTAGGTTCGAGGTGTTAGGTGTGCAGAATACGTAGGAATTAGTACTCCTTAGTGTCAATCGTAATTAAAATCGTAATCGTAACGGTAACGGTAACAGAAAGTACGTATTCCCGCCTTTTCTTTACGTACATTACATCGTACATACTAGTCTCGGAATGTCTCGAAACACCGATTTCAGGGTGGCGAGACGATATCGAGATATCGTCTCGATATCGTCCCGTCTCGCCTCGAAAAGTAGGAACGAGACCCACCCCTCTCTCTAGCTAAACTAAAACTCGATTCGAGAAAGTGATGGTATTTGAACGCGGCTCCAACGGGCACATCTCCAAATCTGATTTCTGATTTGCCCAGGTACTTAACATAGAACAACAAAGAGTTTCGCAATGATCTAATCCCCTTCAACGATCTTGCAGAATAACTTCATATGATGAATATTCAATGCATGAATTGTATTCTTTACAATGTTTCCTGCCAGACTTCCGCGACCTTGTTGATTTCTGCCCAGCTGGTTGGTTAGACCTATCTTCAGCAGGTGTGAATGCAGAAGGCACCCTTGGACTTTCCACACGATCTTGCTCATCACATTGACAGATCTCCTCATCATCCTCGTCCCGTTTGAAAACATCTTCACCCCGCTTATCACTTTGACAGCACTGCTCATCATCGCTCTGACCACATTGGCAACGCTGCTCACTTCGGCCACTCACCTCACCACTTTGATTATCTCTGCTGAGCCTAAATGCATCTTTTCGCTTTCGCATGTCGACAAAATTAGACCTCGTCGACCCATGTGAATGTGTTCTCTGCACCTTAATTGATTTCGAATCGACAAGAGATAAGGCATATTCAGTTTTATCTTCCACTTCTTCAACATCACAATTGAACGAGACGTTAACGAAACTCGGATTCTCTTCGTCATCCATGCTTGTGGCTGGCATCGCTTCACCACCCACGCTTGCTTCGCAATTTATATTTGTGGCTAACACCGCTACGTTGTCAGTGCGTGTGGCTGATGCCACTTTGCCATCTTCGCTTTTAGTCGTGCTCAATGCACCGCCCGAAACTTCCACTGCCACTTGAGAACCATTTTCTACAACCATAACCTCGCCGAGGGCTTCTTCATCACGGCTTAACTCGTCATCGCGCATGCATGGTCGGCGTCGCTCGATATTAGATTTTAGTTCAAGGTAAAATGTTCCCACCAGTGCTACCACGGCCACGACTCCTCCAAAAATTAGGAATACTATACGGCCTTTGGCTCCTCCTTGTTCAGGGGATACCGGTACTGTCATTATGGGTGATATCATTCTGGGAGTAACACTTGGGAAGAAATCGCATTCATCAGCTAATCTGTCCAGGAATTCATCTGATTTTGACGAGATGGACTGACTGAGTAACGTAGACATGAAGTCTCCGCTGACCTCCTGGACATCATTTACTGCACTAAAAGTAGTCCAATTTGTTATCATCCCCTCTACGCCGAACTCAACGACCAACGAAGGGGGAGGCAATGTCACAGCCAGTGACCTCAACAGTGATCTGGTTGCGCTAATTTCAGTTTTCACACGTTTTCTCCTCTGCTCACTGACTGCCCTCAATGCTCTAATCGGTTCCGATGACTGAACTACATTCTGGCTGATTAGAGTAACCTCATTCACCAATATCAAATCCAAGAATTGTTCGTTCAAAAATGTCATTGTGGTGTCTTTCATTACTTCTGAAGCACCACTGTCCATAACTTCGTACATCCCCTTCACCGTGATACTCACTTGTGAAGAAAAGAACTTTGTGTTCGAGGTAGTAGCATTCGCTGCAAAAAAATTACTGCTTGAGAATTTCCAGGTAGTAGTAGGTTTAATTGTCGTGATAACATTTTTGCTTGGTTTAGCATGTGCATCCGGTTGTACGGAGGACGCATGGGACGATGGTGAGTACGTCGGTGAGTAAGAAGGAATGCTGCTGCTAGGTCTGCTTAATGATGGCTCCAGTGTCAGGAATGGCGACGGTGGCGGGTTGGTGGTTGTTCGTGTCGGGAGTGCACTGGGTGCATGGCTTTGTGACGGTGAAGAATTGGTTGTTGGTGGTGACGTTGACGGATATGTTGGTGACGGTAACTGATTGGTTGTTGTTATTGCCGTCGGCGGATTGATGGTTGATGTTGTGGGCTGCAAAGAAGAAGAAATTGCCGTCGTCGTCTGATTGCTAGAAGTTGATGCAAGCCAGCTTAACAAAGCATTTAGCATACATGCAGGGCTAGGGCAAGAATTGGGATCTTTGGTTGGCGAATCAGTTGACTCGAATGTTGGATGACTTGTTGGATTGGCCGTGGTAGGCTGCATTGATGGCGATGCAGTTGGTTGACTTGTCGTGGGGCTGCCTGTTGGATGACTGGACGTGGGATAGTTCGATGGGCTATGCGTTGGCTCCTTGGTTGTCGAGGACGATGTCGGGTTCTGGCTCGGCGAGATCGATGGCTTGAAGGTGGGAGTTTTTGATGGATTAGCTGTCGTGGGATGAATTGAAGGTGATGGAGTTGGGTGACGTGTCGTGGGACGGTTCGTCGGAGAAAATGTCGGGTTTCGGCTCGGCAGGCTCGTTGGCTTGATGGTGGGATGGTTGGATGGATTAGCTGTCGTGGGATGGAACGATGGTGATGTTGTTGGATGACGTGTCATTGGGTATCCTGTTGGTTCACTAGACGTGGGAAAGTTAGATGGACTTTGCTTTGATTCCTCGTAGGTCGGAAAAGATGTTGGGATTCCTCCGCTCGGCGAGTGAGTGGACGTAATTGAGTGATGGAACGATGACTCGGAGATTGCGGGTTGCANGGATTCCTCCGCTCGGCGAGTGAGTGGACGTAATTGAGTGATGGAACGATGACTCGGAGATTGCGGGTTGCATCGATGGTGATGCAGTGGGATCATTCGATGAATTCTGAATCATGATAGTCATTTCATTCCTTTTGGTGAGTGTGGTAGGATAGTTCGTCGGAGAAGACTCCAGGCTCTGGCTCAGCGAGATCGACGCCTCGAATGTGGAATGGTTCGATGGATGACCTGTTGCGAGATGCATCGAAAGCGATGTTGCTGGATCACTTGTAGCGAGATAGTTCGTCGGAGAAGACGTTGGGTTCCAGCTCGGCGAGATCAAATACTTGAATGTGGAATGATTTGATGCATGACCTGTTGTTGGATGCACCGAAGGTGCTGGTGTTGGATCACTTGTAGTGGGATAGTTCGTTGGAGAAGTCGTCGGGCTCTGGCTCGGTGAGATCGATGGCTTGAAGGTGGGATGCTTTGCTGGATATCCTGTTGTTGGATGCATCGATGGTGCTGGTGTTGGAACTCTTGTAGTGGGATAGTTCGTCGGAGAAGTCGTCGGGCTCTGGCTCGGCGAGATCGATGGATTGAAGGTGGGATGTTTTGATGGATGTCCTGTTGTTGGATGCATCGATGGTGATGTTGTTGGATCACTTAATAATGGTTGAATGGTAGTCATTTCACTTTTGATGAGTGGCGCAGTACTACTAATAGACTCGACATCGTCGTCTACTCTGATCGATATACTTGGATTGAATGATGGAACGGAACCTGTACTAACTGGACCATCATTTGGGTTCCCATCGACTGCACTTTGATTGTAACTCACAACTTTTCGTTGGAATTCGGATGCAAGGAAAGGACCGCTCGCAATGAGGATGCCGATTGCAGCGAAGACAGCAGCGAGGCGTGCATTTCGTTTTCCACGTGGTGGTCTATCCTCCCCCGTCCTTATGAGGAAGTGAAGTTGAACTCCTTTCTTCGCCGCTACATTTCGCTTACGTTCATCTTTATAACTATTCACGTCACTTGCACTCTTACTGCCAATGGTATGATTTATTCCTTGCATTGTAATATGGCTACGGTTGATGCTGCCAATCGCTGCTGCTGGTAAATGCTGCTATTATTTGCTGCTGATGTTGCACTCCTAATTCAAGATGACGGGTATTAGTATTCTTGCGATGTCATCATGTGTTTCGTATGATTTGTGTTTTAATTAGGTCCTAGAGTAAGCCTGATTATGCCGGTAGACGCCACTTATCAAAAAAATGAACGAGAGATTTTTTGTAGGGAGAGTTGGATGCGGAGGAGGGGAGAAGAAAGAACCTTTCTTCTTTAACGGCCCAACTGCCTTCGGTTGAAAATATTTGAAATCAGTGTGGTGACCAGCAGCTGTGTAACAACAACTCCGGCCCGTCCTACACGAATGGATACGTCTGCGGTGCGTGGAGATCATCATTCTCCGCCGCTATCTTTAACACCAGCAGCATGTCAGATTCGGGCTATGCGGCATCTTTTCTCTCGGTGGACGAGGACAATAGTGGGTATCGCTCTCAACGTTGGGAGATTAAGCGGGCCCGTGCCCGCGGTAATGCACCACTCCCTAATCCCATGTCGCTTCCGGTGTCTGGTTTTGAACCCATTTCTACTAAATCCGGCAAGAAACGACTACCTCCAGGTGTCCGCCGCACCCGGGCCTACATGTATGTTACCACTCACGACGGGAAAACTGCCCAATATTGCCGTCATCGTCGTCGCTTTGCGGATTGGGCAACAGGGGAAGATGGCAATGCGTGCAATTTAGATGAGTCTATGGTGTACCCGGATGCCGAGGAGTTTGAATCGTCGGTTGATGTCAGCGAATATAGCCTGGACATGATATCGTGCACCAGTGACTTCTCGTTCACGGCACACCCGGCGGATTATGAGGAGTATGGCGGAATTTCGGAACCACAGTCCTTCTATGACCGATTTCAGACATATGAGGGGGAGTTTCGTGATGTTTTCCGCATGGATTATACCGACACCCCAACACGCCTGTCGGACGTAAAATTCAGGGACTTGCGGACTGCGTTATTCTCCCTCGCGGGTCAGGTTGACTCCAACATAGGCCATGTCGAGGAAGCATACCATCGCATTTGTCTTACTGATGACCGTCTTACCCGCACTCGAGATGCTCTATGTCGGCACTCAGATATCACACTGCAATGGATGACAGAAGTCCAGACGTTCTCCGCGGATCTGCAGGCACATCGCCGGTCCGCCCTCACGAATATACAGGTAGGGGAGATGATTCAGGCCGCTCTGGTTGCACAGAGAGAGGAATTGATGGAATCGTTCTCGGGAATGCTTGCGGATGCTTTATTGTTGCAACCGTCGGGAGATGCCCCACAGGGGGGTAAACCTCGGGAGTCATTCACCTCAGCCATGTCCTCGTTGGAACGGAGTATCAAGAAGCGGATTACTGACCATGCGGCTCGGGTAATGGACGACCTTCACCGTCGGCATGCTCGGCCTCCTCCTCCGGCCCATCCCGCAGAAGCCTCAGGACCTCGAACCCCTACACCAGTAACGTGGTCGGAGGCTTCGGCATTGCAAATGATGTCAGCACAGCCGGCGGATCCATCGGCAATGGATGACACCCACGAGGATGACCATCCGGTACCTATCCGAGGGGGGGGCTCTACAAATCACCCTTCTGGGGAACAACCCGACCCTACGGCTCCCCCGCCACCCCGTTTTCCAACACCCTGGGCGTCGGCTAATGCATTTTCAGACCGTCATTCCAGAACTCTGGCGGGGCCCCCCGCGCCGCTTCGGCACCCATACCTACCTCCCGCCACTCACCCTTCTTCGGGGAACCCGTCGGACTCTCAATGGGCGAGGGTCCCTCCCTGTGACGACACCGAAGGGGTCCAGCCTCTGATGAGCTATGCCAGCGGTGACCACCCCAATGATTCTGACTTCATGCCGGTCGGTTTCACCAACTCTATGACGCCACAAAGTCAGATCTGGCATGGCGGGGGTAACGCTCCGGCAGGTATCACGGGTGTCGCCCGGCTTACCCAACAGTCGGTGTCCTTCCTCGGGATCCCTCAGCCTATGTCCTACATGGTCATGTCCCTCCATAACAAGATTTCATCTCAATGGCATCAGCCGGGTGCGGGGGACCGCTTTCATGGGAGTGGGGATCGGTACCGCTTGGGTGATTTGTCCCCGGGCGGCCGCTCGACGTCTTCCTCACAAAACGATGCAGTTAGATACTCGGGATGGACGGAGATTGCTCTCAAAAATGGCGGTATTTCTCCGGAACGTTGGATTGAATTTTATACTTTCCTCCAACTCACGGCAACACACTACAGGATTGGGATTATGCCGTTTGACGCGCTGAATCTGCAGTATGCCACAAGGGGTCATGGGCTTTGCGTTCCTGGTCTTGGCCTCAACGTCTACACTCAAACGGGGGCTACTCTCTTCCTGATCTTGCAGAAGGTCCTCCCTATGTCCGACGCGGTCGTGGCTTCGAAGGTTCAGTCGGTGGCGATGAGTGGTGGTAATGGATTTGAGCTTCTATGGGTCCTCTCCAAACATTTTGTCCCTATGCTCACTACTATGCGGCAGTTAACATGGCCGGTGTGGC
>JALLBB010000488.1:2035-17336 GCA_036939735.1 Discostella stelligera
GAGGATGAGGACGGGGACATTGTTGATGGTAATAATAATAGGAAGCGTGGATATGAGGATAACGAAGACGAGGATGAGGACGGGGACATTGTTGATGGTAATAATAATAGGAAGCGTGGATATGAGGATGACGAAGACGAGGATGAGGACGGGGACAAGGATGAGGAGGGGGAGGAGAAGGAGAAGGAGCAGTGGAAAGGCAGGAATCGACTTGGGGCCAATGCTGGTTACAAGCGTAAAAGGGGTGAGACAACTGGGATGGGAAGGAAGAGCCGGGCAAAGAAATAGTCAATGATCGAGGAAGAGAATGGATGCAGTATCGGTGTGTGTGTATGTCATAGAATCATAATACTAGCAAGTGAGATTTACTACCAATGTACTCAATTGGATGTGATGTCTATGTATTGGTATGAGTAGTATTGTAATAGTATGTAAAGTAGTTCATTGGAACGAGAACAATAGTACCTCAACTAGAAGCAATTAACGGTTTCGGAAGAACACTACTAATTCTATCTGTGGTAAACGTATTATAGTACTGTTAGAACAAGTTTACTCCTTATATTTAAACCAATTTACTACTTTTCAAAACAATTATTTATATCACTTGAAACCGTTTATTTGTACGCATGACCTTGTGAAGTTCTCTTTTTAAAGAAAGAAAAATAGAAACAATTAATGGTTTTTAGTTCCAATATTAGCTTGTGTGAGGAATGCTTTCAAAAGACACTGGTCCAAGTGGGGGTAAACCAATTGGCTATTTACAGTGCTGTACGGAGCAGTGATTTTTTCACGCCACACAACAAGCAACACAAAAAACTGATACACGCAGCAAAGATTGGACCCCAGCATGCACAACAACATAAACACAAAATGATAAAAATTGCAACAATTGTCAAAGTGTATGCATTGGACATGAGGGTGTTGGAAGCCTTACACACCTTTTTGTCTACACAAACGACATCTCAGCAACAGTGGCACTAAAAGACACTCAATTCTTTTGTCAAGAAATTGAATGACTTGAAGCAAGTAGATCCTAACCTTCTGCTTCGGAAGAAGCCCACTTCTGCTTGTACCACTATGCATACGCATGTCAATAGAACAAACAATCAAACAATACTCAATCAAAAAGAAGCATGATGGCTTGACATCACCTATAGAGTTAGCAGATGGTTTCAGACTTCTTGTACCCCATTTGTGCTTCCCAACTCTACTCCAAACAACTGGAGAATGTTCACACTGCACTGGATTCACTACTCAATGCAACTCCAGACTTACACACAAAACTAAAACTCTTCACCCAATGCACTATTCAAAAACTACTGCACCTACTTGATTAAGACATAATGTACAACCTACCAATTTTGAAAGAAGATTATTCAAACCTGTGGTACAATTGGAATGGACCATTAACACAGGGACTCGACATCATCTTTAACTACTTCTTCACACACATCCTTTACCTAAACCCAGATGATGGCATACCGCAATTGACTACATTGATCTCATGCCTAAATGCCAACAAAGGGGTCTTGGAATAATCAATGCAAGCATCAGATCTGCACCAGATTTTGTTCTGAACATGATGATCTCAAAATGATGAATCATCAGAGGGTTTCAAGTCAACAAAGACATCCTTCCCATCCTTATACACCCATCCAAAAGTTCACTATACAAGCTACAGTCTAATCCAGATGCCTTATGCCTCCAATGGTACCAACTCCTCCTTCTTCATATAGCACCACTCTGTTGTACACAATCATGCCCACCTTCAGAACAAGTCACATCATTTGAATCACAATATCACTTCACAACACACAAAGCAACCTGAAATAACACCTCGGCAATCAAGTAACAACTCAAATATTAAGTGAAGGCTACACAAATTCACAAGAACACTTCTATCTCATACCAAGAATCTTCTCACCACAAACTTCCTATCTACTAGTCGGAATATGCCACTGCAACCCCCTACACATGCTTCTCAATTGGGGCACACAAATAGCTATACACAGGAAGCCACGATTAATATCTTTAACCCTAAATCACCACCATTTTGTAAATGCAGAACACGCAATGACTGTTGGGGCGATCATACATTCCACTGTAGATCATGTAGCAAAAACAAGCCCACAATATTATGATGAGAGACTTCTGGGTGCAGGCTCTCCAACCAGCTATTGCCACAGCCAGTTATATCCACCACTCAACAAAACTTAACATTGAACAACATATCAATATCACAAGCACATCTCATGCCCTTTTACAACAATTAGGGCAGATATCACAATTACCCTTAGCATTCCAATTCCTTGTTTCAATGAAGTTTGAGTACAATAAATACAAATGCCACACAAAAATGACATCAACAATGACTCCACAACCAGCAATGGTGATGCTGTCATAGGAGACATCCTACAGCAGAACATTTTTTCTTACCATTTGCAATCAATCCTCATGGTAGATGAGTTCCATTCAACTCTCTCATGAACAGTAGAACCACCCTCAAATACAAGTTCAAACCAAACAGACCCAATGACCAAATAATGCTTTGACACTTAATTACAGCCCCCTGCCTACAGAAATCCTCCATACTGCAGATTCAGTCTGAAAAAATTCCAAGAACAGACAATTCTTTGGTCACTCCTACACATTCCTAACCCTAAGTATCTTTACTCTCCAATCTCCAACCACTTGACCTTGACATGACGCAAAAACATTCTCGGCTTGCATCCAAAATGCTACAAAAGCTAGCAATGCACTCCCAGTGAGCATACATCCCCACACAGCTCACAACAATTACTAGGTAAACCTCTAAACAAATAACAATGGGTTGGGAACTGTTGGGAATGATGCGGCGGGTGTGAATGAGGGCTCTCAAGGAGTCGAGTCGTCTCCTCGCCACAAAATCCGGAAATGTCACGCGGCCATAAACTCCGTGCGTGGGCCGTTGTGTTTGCTCTAGAGGTAGAAGAGAAGCCTCCCTCCTACTACTATTATTTTACTACATCATCCCCACCCGAAACCTTTGCAAGTCGCAGTCCACTCCCAAACCAAGCATTGCGCGCTACGCGACCTCTTTTCTCTCTTTGAGCAGCGGGAAGCGGGGTAGGGGTAGGTGTGTGTTTGCGTGCGTGCGTGTCGGTGTCCATGGGAATATTATTACTGTAACAACTTTACTAAAAAATACTACTCCTCCCCTAGCGAATAACTATATTATCCATCGGGGGGCATCATCGGCATATCGTATCAACGTCGTTTGGGCGTGTTCGGTTCGGAAAGAGATCACTATACACACATCCTATATCTCAAAAATCAATAAGTAATATAATCAACAACGACAAACAACTGCACGACTCAAATAAGAATGGTCAAAGACGGAATCAACACGGCCGAATTCGATCCCAAATCCGGCAAATGCGTCCGCCATCCCGCCATTCGATTGCGCAAAAAGAAATTATTCGGGGGGTGGAAAATCGTGATTGGACATTGTCCGGAATGTTGCTTGGAGGAGATGCGTCGCGTGAGGGATGAGATTGGCAATGTCGATTTCAATCATAACAATAATAATGGGAATGATAATGATTATTACGATGATGATTATGATGAGGAAGAGGACGAGGATGAAAGTCGAATTAGTGGTCGTGCTGCTGGTGGTGGTCGAAGTGGCGGCGACGAGACGGACAATGGAGATTACGATGATAGACAGCATTCTTCAGCTTCGCGTCATCGTAGCGGCGGCGGCGGTGGTGGCGGTGGTGGTAGTAAAAAAGACAAAAAGAAGAAACGGAGTGGTGGTGGTGAGAGACACAAGGAACGAGGAGATCGGGGAGGGGAACGACGGAGCCGTGGAGGAGGAGGACATCATCATCGGGATCGAGATCGAGACAGAGATCGCGACAGAGAAAGGGAGCGAGATCGCGACAGAGAAAGGGAGCGAGATAGAGAACGGGATGTTACAAAGGGTAGGGGGGATAGTAATATAGATGCCGGATCCATTGAGGGTGGAGCAGGTGGCGGGGGTGGAGACAGGAGGAGGGGCGACAGTGGACGGCATTACGATGGCTCCCTCCATCACCAGTCTCCCCCCCCTCCACAATTGCCGCTCTATCCACAACAGCAGCAGCAGCAGCAGCGCACCATGGTCCTTAGCATGGCATTCACTGATCAGCGTACCGGGCAACGAGGCACCTACACCGGACAAATCAATCCCATAAATCGAATGCCCGATGGAAAGGGTACTGTCTACTATAGCAATGGTAGTATAGCCGAAGGGACATGGATGAATGGCATTTTGGTAGAGAGTGAAGATGATATCCATGGAGGAGGGGCGGCGTACCCTGATCCTCGCGTTACCAGCGGTATGATCATGAGAGGCGATCCTCCGCTAGTACCTGGCGGCAGCGGTAGCAGCCGGAGACCACACACTGTCCATCATCCATCAAACACCACCTTCAGTGGTGGTAATCTTGACCAACTCGATCGTTTGGGGGGTAAACCGCGTCAACCACAACAGCGTGGGACCTCGTCTGTAAATTCGTACAATTCACGTGGATCGGCAGCTGGGGCGGATATGAATAATGTGCTTCATTCGGGAAGCGCTAGTGTTCAGGAGTATAGGGGAGCTTACAATACGTATTCTCCGCCCTCGGTTGGGATGGGAGGTGTTGGTGGTAACGGCGCTCCTTATCGAAGAACAGATGTGGGCGGATACCATCGGCAACACGGGGAGCATCAACCGGGACGCAATCCTCCCGGCTACAGGTAACGTTGAGATCGTGGAACAGCATGGGTGGGGAGCACAAGGCCTGGAGCACGACAGGAGGGCGGGAACATGTGCAAAATTAAATATCCATCATCGTCGGGGGTGTGATTTATATGATGAAAAGAAATTAATCAGACCGGATGGATGGATCTAGGCTCAATTGAAACACAGGGTTGTGTAGGGAACACTTCACTCTTTAGAAGGGGGACGCGCAAACGTTTGTCGTCAATTTTCGCTGAGTACCAGTCATTTGTTGCAGATGTTTGTGTGGATTGTGGGTGATCAAGGTCGAGAATGTTCTTCATTTTCGACAATCTTTGTGCTATTTTTTGTAAATGTTTCATAAAAGCACTTGTCCTCTCCTTGCTGCGAAAGTCAGTTAGATTACTTGTTGCATTTAGAATTATGTCAGAGGTCACTTATCATCTTGTGTTGCCGGGTGGTGAGTTTGTGCGGAATGACTCCTTTTATGCTCAAACAATCATCAGCGTCTTATTTTCCCAGCCGTAGTGGCCCTTGTTTCTATCAAATATCCGCTTAATTTCTTTACAAAATGCATCGTGCATTTGCTGGACAAGTTTCTCAATTTGGTCCTCAGTTAAGTTACCTCTCGTTGCATCTGTCATTGTTGGCCATATTGTCTTCCCAATTACATACATCAACCGTTGTCTGAATGGAATAGGCAACCCGAGCTTACCGAAAAGTACACATATGCTTACTCTCAAAGCCCTACTCAAAGTTTCAACGAAGTGAGGTAATTGCACTCTACGAAACATCTTCGTCGCTCCAAAACAATACACAGGAATGATAGGCAAATTATGCTGCAAGGCTAACTTGAATACTCCGTTGCGATGCCTCAACAACACCGCTTCATCATCTGGATGAAATCCTGGCTTGGGATATGTCTCAAACATTTCAGCAATGCCTCCAGGTGATATTCCAACACGACTATTGGCTAGTGACAGAGCGGACGACACGGAACTTCTCGATGCATCGACACCACCCATCCATGCGATAAACGTCCTCACAAGTGGAAAGAGCTTTGTTGCCGTTGCGACGACCGGTTGGAACAATCCCCAAGTTTGTGCATATCCACGTTGGGGAAGGCAAGAAAATGCCAAACCGAACGGAAATATCCCATGAGGGATAAAGGCGTATATTGCCCTTGAATGTCGAGGATCAAATACTGATTCATTGGAGTGCATTGTTGGAATATCGTCCCCGTGGTCACGCAATACAGTAAAACCCACATAGTTCAGCCATGCATCCCAAAGTCTCCATTTTCTAACACCTAGAAACTCTCCAACACGTTTCGATCGATGGGGTCCCCATATTGACAGCAACAGCACCACAGCGAGTGCTGCTCCATATTTCGAGGCCACTCGATTGTATTTCCTCCAGCGTTGGATGCTAATCTCAGGACGCTCTTGCGAACTCTCGCCACTGCTGGTATACTGTTCTTCATCTAGCTCTTCTGAATCGTCTAATACAACATTCCCTTTCTTTGATAGCAATGCAAGGAAGCGATACTGCTTCCACTTTCGATACAAATACACAATCGAACCGTAGAACCAGACCGGGCTACCGACTACCACGAGCGAAGAAGCATATACAAGCAAACTATCCACGAGAGAGCAGGCCTCATAGGGAGGGGGCGGGACGAGTATTTCGACTCCTTTAGGATGAAGAGGGCTGGTGAGCTTGGGCGGGGCACTCATCTACTGGCTCTCGGCTCGTCGGCGATTCTCGGAAACCGCACACAAAAACACTGTCTGAAAAAAGAAAATCGATCCCAAATCATTGAAATCAATCCAAAATCGCAATTTGCGGGAATAGAAAGATGCAGAATCGCTCGATACAACATGAATTCAACGAAATGGGATTCGATGAAAATTGAACGTACTTCTCTCTCTCTAGAGAATGGAGAAGAGAGGAGAATATAATAATTGAATCGACGTGATTTGTAATTATTACTACCAGTTAAGTTGCTCAATGACTCCAAAACAATTTCGCTCGGACTCCCTGAAAATTGACGCGTGTTTTCAAGGCATATTGGTATTCGTTTCTCCGTTTTCAAGTCAGTTGCTCAAAAGAGCCCTTGGAACGGAGACGATTGATTGCTCCTGCGATCTCAAAAATTCGAGGACGAGCTAGTGTTCCGTCAAATTGTCCATTGTCAATTATCTCAAGACCATCACGATCAAGGAGTCCATTTAACTGAGTAAGTACTTGAAATATCGTCATCTTGCTTCCCGGCAACAATGCTGTTAAACGCTGAAGTGCCAACGTGATGGCATTGGTTTGCTCCTTGCTCACTAGCTGCTCTAAACCCGACAAATCCAGCTCTACATCGCCATATGCAACCAACGATTTCGATCTGACAGATATTTTACCATTAGGTTTGAATGCAGCCCCAACTGGACAACGTGGAGTAACGTCGCCAAAATTAGCCTTGGATGCAGATAGCGCACCACCGTTTGCGGCTCTAGTTGCAGCAATTTGCTTGGCGTGTGCAGTGACATCGTGGCATGAATAGCAGTCCATGAGTATTGTAGTATCTCCCACGTCAAAGAAGTCTCCGCAGCTACCGACAACAAGAATTACCGATATACCCTGCTTGGCGAGTGTTTTCACCTTGTAAAGAAAGGGTGTGATAGGCTCTTTATCTGCGTGAACAAGCTGCATCATTTTATCATCTCGAATCATAAAGTTGGTGGCACTTTAGTCGCAAAATTTGACGGTTAAATGATGTGTGTTGAACAGCAACATGTTGGAGGATAAGTCATTTCATCTGATTCTTACCAAGTATCTTCATCAATAAGCAATGTCTTTGCTCCCATTTCAAGCGCCTATTCAAAAGTACATGCTGCCATGAATCTAACGTGAAACACGGGTAACAAGAGTACCTTCAAGTTCTCACCTCAATGATGTTTGCTGCTTGACTGGTACTTCCACTCGCATCGGCGGTGGTAAAACAATTTGTGCCTTGTCCAAACGGTAGATTGTTAATGAAAGGGCTGATATTAACGTGGCTCACATACCTCCCATCCTCGGCTCGAATTTTTACCGTGTTGGGAGTGCAAACGCAAAACTCTCGACCGTCACCGGGTATTTTGTTGTAAATGCCAACCTGCAGGGCCGAAAGCAAGGTGCTTTTACCGTGAAAGCCACCGCCAACGATGAGGGTAATACCTTTTCGAATACCAATACCAGCAAGGGTCTTTCCCATATTTGGTAAATCAAAAGTAACTCTCAATGTGTCTGGAGAGTGGAACCGAACCAATCTCGGAGTGAAATTGTTATCCCCACCCGTGTCCTCGTCAATTTTCACATCATCCATGGGTTTATCATCGGCCCCACTTTTTCTTGGCAGCAGCGCCCCATCTGGCACGAACGCGATCAGTCCACGAATTCCCAAGCTCGAACGGACCCATTCCTGATCTTCCACATTGAGGACATGACGCGTAACATCCGCCGAATCTAACGAGGTATACACCAAGGCCTTTTGTACCAGTTGGGGAAGAGTTTGGTCAAAGATCTGGATAGCTCTAAATCCTTGAATAGTTCGACCACGAGCAGGGAGATTGACTGTAAATTGGGCACAAACATCTCCAGTTGGTAGGACGCGGATGGCAGTCTGTTCAATGACGTGCTGGTTGGGCTTGGAAATCTGAGAGAATCGACCGTGACCGTGAGCCTCGATGCAACAAAGCTTGAAGCATCGTCATTCAGCCAACAGTTCAATTCTTACCTCAATATCACCTCCTTTAGATCCACTCCAGCCCCTATTCGGAGCCTGACCATTCTCACCGACTCCCGCCCCAACATCTTCCCCCATGTTCTTGCAGACATCATAGAAAACTCGGTTCAAGTAATCCCCCAATGCCACACTCCTCACTTTATTCAGATAAGAAACGGGAGGAAACTTGGCCGTTTCATTGTTGACGATGACGCGGCAGCGCGTTGGTTTCGCAAACGGATCACTTTGGGTTCTGGCGATGTACAGACTATAGCCCCCCATGCCATTGAACCATCCCTTGGAAGATGATTCAATGTCATGATAGCCGGGGTATTGCTTCCCATCCAAACGACGCAACAACTCTACCAAATCAGCATGCGATCCACCATTGTTCCCACCTAGACGGGGTGCGTTGATATCAAACGCTTCGGGTTGGCGGGGAGATCTGTCGGCGCCGCCGGCTCCTCCGACATTGCTCGACGCATTGGCCTCGTCAGCTACTACTGACGCGTTGTTGTTGTTGTTGTTGTTGTTGTTGTTGTTGTTGTTGCCGCTGGTGCTGCCTTCACCGCGGCTGTAGCTGTAGTATCCACCACCACCGCCACCTCGCCCCCCGCCACGACCTCGTCCACCATATTTGTTCCTGTAATAGTCCCCTCCTCGTCCGCCGCGTCCGCCACCTCTCCCGCTCATATTATCTCTGCCAAAGTGGATAAAAAGAAAAGTGGAAGTGATAAAAGAAAAAGAGAGGAGAGAGGTGTGATATGGTGATGGTGAAAAGGAGAGAAAGAAGGTGTTGAATTTTTGTGCGGCGACTCTAGCGAATCGCCATTTCTGAAGACGATTGATTTAGCGACACCCAATCCACAACACTCGTCACTTCTCTTCGATGCAGGAGGCAGGATCGCGGTAACAGTGGGACACTTCGGTTTGTTCGTCATTCTGCAGGCACTGCTGTAACGATGGAAACTGTTTCGTAGGTACAGGCTGAATGATTGTATCATTAATTCCCAAGTAGTCATAGTAGTGCCACCGCGTGGTGGAGTGTCTATCCAAATAATGTTGATGGAGACCAAGAGGGCATGATTATACAACATCTCGATAAGGATGATAACCGCGAGCAAGTTGGAGAACTATGAGCTCTACGCATGTGAATATCCGATTATTGGCCACGAGTTAAATTTTAGTTATAAAACAATCAGCCGTTCTCCCAAACGAAACGGTTCCTTCTGGTTTCTACGGCATTGCTCAGCTCTGGAAATGCTATCCGCGGGTGGGATGAAACGCACCGTCTTCAATTCGTCGTCCGTCCCACCGGGCCGTAGCATTTCTGTGATGGTGGCGAATAGCTCAGTAACTTTAATATTTGGATTGGCATTGGTAGATGTATTTTTTTTGCCGCGCGATCGATCGAACGATTTCCGCTTCATTTGACGTTTGTATTCTGCAATTGCTTGATCTTTCTGAAAATACAGCGGATACTTAACCTCCTCGCCCATGTACGATACAGTCATATTCTCAACATAAAACAGCGGTACCTTGCCTTCCGGAAGATCATCGCTACCGTCGATGGCCAATGCATTTTCAATGTCGAGTTCCGAAGGTGCCAATCTGAAATAGGCGCCCGCCAACTTACCCTTCGAAGCCAGAGTTACCGCCAAATCCAACGGCACCGACGTGATGCGCGCGTTTTTCCACGGATTAATTCCCACTTCTTCCTCATCTTGTTTCGTTACGACATTATGATTCTTTGCCTTGTTGGTTATTATTTCTCTCTTGGTTCGCTCGATGGCTCTGTCCGACGAAGAGATGGCCACGTCCAAAATTCGTTTCGCCTCTCCGTACGATAGAAAGAAGTAGGATGTCAACTTGGCGTCCTCGCCCACGACGAAGTACGGCACGCCGCGAGGATCGACGATGGCAAAGGTGGGTATTCGTTTAAGGAGAGAAGCGAGTTTGATTCGCGACACCACGCCTTCGTCGTCTTCGCTGCTATGGACGCTGCCGCCGCCGCCGCCGCCGACGGCTTTGGTCGGTTGAGGCGAAATCCCCAGATGCGAGACCCCGAGGAAAAGAGATGCTGCTGCGCTGCGCTCTATCAATTTGCGGCGAGTAGTAGTCTCTATTTCTTGTGGATGGACCGTCAACGATGAGAAACCACCCGAGTCATCGCGGTATTCGTTGATTGTCTTGGTAAGGGTTGAGCGACGATGCGGCGGCAGTAGTATTGCCGATTCGGATCGTCGAGGCGCTCTTGAGCCGAAAGACTGTGAGACCGGAAATGCGTTGGCGGCAAGCGAGGAATTGCGAAGAAGGATAAAGATGGAGACTGGAAGAAGGAGGATCATTCGTCTTCTCTTGAGAGAACCGATAACGGGAACGATCAATCGAGAGATAGACGACGGGGATGATAGTGCAACCAGGAGCCAGACCTGTTTTGGCGGGAACAACCAAAAGTCACAGAATAACAAGCACACAAGAGCTCCACATCATTTCCAACAACAGCAACAACAGCATCATCTCACACTCACACTAGATATTCCATCAAAATGATGTGGACTCGCCGCCTCCAGACCTCCTATGTCGCTGCCTTCCTTTCGTCATCTTCGAGTCTCATGTCGAAACGGCCTTGCAACGCATTGACTGGAGCGGCCGCATTCTCTTCGTCGTCGTCGGCGATGATGATGATGTTCCGTCGAACCGCATCAACTTCATGCCACCGTCACGTAGTAGTACATCAAATTGCGGCGCGGCAGCCGCAAAAGAATAAAAACTCCATCTCCGAGCATCAAATGAGAAGTTTCTTTGGAGATGAAACCGCAGGAGGAATTCAACGCATCGACCGAAGTGCCATGGCCGAGATCGTTGAGGATGTTGCGAATAGCAGTCGCGAAGAGAGCGGGTATGTCATCATTGACGTTCGAGGACACGATGAAATTCAATCCACAGGGAAATTGGATGATGTAGTAGAGACTCTTCCGCTGCCATACATCGCACAAGGTGCGCTAGCGATGGACGAGGAGGATTTCGAGGATGCGTTTGGATTTAAGAAGCCGCAACTCGACGAAACTGTAGTGTTTACCTGCAAGGCTGGCATTAGGAGCTCGCAGGCGGCACAGCTGGCCAAAATGGCAGGATATTCCAACATTCTAGACTATATGGGTGGATCCAATGAATGGTTCTCGTGAAAAGACCAAGGAATGAATGATGCAGCACTTGGTTCCCAAACATGACCGACAATTATTCGTACACCACTTCTCAATATATACTCCAGTTCTAACTTAATCCTGAAACATTAAAATTGACTCTTGCTTTGTCAAAGAGCTGCTCTCGTTCCAAGTCATCCCGGCGGCCATCCCATTTGCCTCCCACCGAGTACATGAAGGTGAAGATGATACACACTCTGAGCCCCATGTTCACCATCGTTGATTACAATACGGAACCCATCCGGGCATTCCTTTTGGCCCACACTCTGAGCCACATACAGCAAGTGCCCCAATATGTCCTTTTGATTTTCGCGAGCATTACTCAATTTCGTAAGGCCATCGCGATGCTTTGGAATGACAATTATGTGCACCGGAGCCTGAGGGTTAATGTCGCCTGCGGTAATGTTGTCGAACGAGGAAGAAATAATATTCGTCGCATGAGTAAGTTACAAAAATTGCGCACCAATTATTCTATTCGAGCATCCACTTACGGAAGGCAAGCGAACGATCGTCCTCGTGAACTTTATTGGATGGCCACTTCCCGCTCAAAATGTTGTCAAACACCGTGGATGGACCGGCGCCGTCAGCATCGGATGACTTGTACTCGGCCGCGGCGACTTTGGCCGCGGCTACTTCGTCGGTCATGACGATGTGGTTGTTGTCGTTGGCGACGAATCGTTTGCAGATTGGAACTGGAACAGGTGGTACGAGCGGCGAACAAGTCGCGGTGGCGACTCTGGTGGGAGGCAGTACAAACGCTGCAGTGGAACCCGAAATTCGAGACGATGACGCGAGTAGCAGAGGGACGAGTTTCCGACTGTGTGAGCGGGATGGAAAGCAATTATTATTATGTTGTTGTTGATTATTCGTGAAAGGGTTACAACTTGAGAACGTACCTCGACATCATGGTTGTAGACGAGGAGTTTGTGTCACTCTAAAAGGCAGGGTGATATCTCTCCTCCCGCCAAAAACAGAGCCGCTTTACCCTTTTCACCATCCGGCCGCGTCCGTCAGCAGGCGTCGCGTAGGTACCTCCAGGTACCTCCACACTGCCATCACCGTACACCATAAACTAACCATCACCGCGACTTAGGTGGATGCGTGTAGTAGTAAGCAAACCAACCAAATAATGTATTATTTCGCTCAGAGCACCATGAAGATCGCGGCATTCACATCCATACTGGCTATCGCGCTCAAGGGGAACCATGCCTTCCAAGCATCTCCCGGCGCACTCACCTGGAGCAAAAAACATCATCATCATGCTACCCGTACGCTCGTTTTCTCGACTCCGTCTGCCGAGGACATGCGACGAATCATGGAGGAGGAATCGACAAACCCAGATACTTTAGCCGCATCGGCAGCTGCCATGAAGAATATGACACCGGACGATATGGCCAAACTTATTTCTGAAATGGAAAAGATGCCTGATGACCAGAAGAGACAATTGAAGGATATGGGTATGGACCCCGATACCAGTAAGTTTGAATTCAATACGCATACATGCATCGTCTCGTTCAAGCAAATATACTTTAGTAACTGATATTGTATGCTTGACATAAATCCAGTGCTCGTTAGTATGAGAATGATGAAAGACAATCCGCAACTTATGGCGACGGCACAAAAGCTCATGGAAAACATGACACCGGCGCAAATGCTCGAACAGAGCAAAGCGGCACAGGCGAAGATGTCCAGGTGAGTAAATTTCTGCTCGTCGGAAATCTCATCTAGAATACGAATGCAGGCTGACACATAATATCATCGCCCTTTTAATCATTGAAAGCATGTCGAAGGAAGAATTGGAGCAGGCTGCTGAGATGGCAAAGAAACAGATGGAGAACCTCTCCCCCGAATTGGTAGATGAAGCAATCCAGGCGATGAAAGAGTCATCGATGGATGCACTGGCTGGTGCACGTCCTCCTTTGCCCGAGGGAATAGTGCCGGGAAGCTCATCCGATCCAAACGTCATCGATGCCATGTACAAAGTTGGAGAGCTGATGTCGAAACCAGCCACGGGCAAAGTAACATTCCAAGCGTTTTCGACCTTGCCGCCAATCACTGTACTGTCGGGAGATCGTGATCAAGATTTATCAAAGCAGGAATTGGCCGAGTGTTGGTCTGAGGGGTCGCTAGGTGCCACTCGAGTTGACCGGGCTGGCTTCGAAAGAGTTTGGAAAGAAGTTCAAGAGTATTTCGAGGATGATATAATGGAGGAAGCTCGGTCTACCTGCCATCCAAAAGCAAAGAAATCGAGAGCCGATATTATTGTGGATACTACAACGCCCACAGTAGGGGGTAATTTATCGGAAGATCAAATGAAGGTTGTAAACGAGCAAGTGAAGAAAATGACCGACGAAGACATGCAACAAATGTTGGAGGCAATGACAAACATCGGACCCGACGAGGAAGCGCGGATGAAAGCCATGGGCGCTGACCCGGCGATGATGAAAAAGGCTGCCGAGATGATGAAGTCTAATCCGATGATGCGGAAGGCGGCGCAGATGATGATGAAAAATATGTCTCCGGACCAAATGCTCAAAGCTAGCCAGCAGGCCCAATCTCAGATGGCGAACATGAGCAAAGAGGACTTGGAAAAGGCGATGGAACAAATGAACCAAAATCTCTCCAAGTAGATGCGTGTCTACAATAATTTAATATCAAACCAAAGATTCTATCTGATCTTTCTTGCACTACATGTTCCGTATCCCCTCGTATACATTGCCCTCTATGGCAAGTCCCAACACTGACGTGGTGGACGCATGCATCCAGCACAACATCAACTGTGGGCACCACATGCATTCAGCAAACCATCAACAGCAAACACGTTGGAGTTGGTTCTCAGACTGATTGTGCTTTATTTGAGCAGTATCATCCAATGAGGTGGAACAAAAACTGAAGCCAATTCAGCCCATATTCATCGAGGTGTTGCTATCTGGGTTCTATTTATCTTGCAGGGATGATGAAAGTGTCTGAAGCAAGCTCCTTGACCCTTGTCGCCTTGCTCCACACTCATCATGCTGCACTCTGTTTTCAGATATATCAACCAAAACTGGCAATGATCTGGCTGCATAATGTCAAACCTCTTTTCTATTTGCATTTCATCATTCCTCTCTGTACCCTGTGTGCTTACCATCCATTACATTGCCAATCATATTTAAACAGCACAACAAGATGATAGGTAGATCGCAGCCAACTAATCACTTGGAAGGATTGCATAGAGCACCATGACCATTCAAGCTCAGATGGTCAAACCAAAATCAAGCCTGACTTCTGTGACAACAGCCACCAAGGTTTCACTCAGCTATTACCCTTGCAACATCCATGTCTACATTGGTATCATTCAATACTCTACACATATTGAAAATGTTGCTGCTCTGCAAAGCAACTTTCCTAAAAGTTCCCCACACTATTCTCACAATGTTGGCGTTGATTAGGTTGAGACTGCAGGGCTTCATGGATGTAATAATACTTCTGCCATCCTGCTGAATGCAGCAATCTACCATCTATGCGAATCTGCTGGTTTCAATGGAATCTGGGCCACTTGTCCTTCCCTTTCATTCAAAGTATTGGTGGCAGCCATAGTAGTGGTAGTGGAAC
>JALLBB010000489.1:0-14795 GCA_036939735.1 Discostella stelligera
TAACTGTCACTAAGTAAAGTTGTCAGATGACGCTGACGAAGGTGAGTCAGGTGACGAGCGTTGTCAGGTGGCTTCTATGTACTTGTAAATTACTGGCGCCCTCGCTCCCTTGCTTCTTGCTTCCTCTGCAAGTCAAATTGGCGGGAAGCAATGCTGCTGCTGGCGCAGGTGGTGGTGATGACGACGAAGCGGCAACACGCCAAGGAGATTGTTGTTGCAGCAGGCAGCCCCATCACCCACGCTTCATAGTACCATAAATCGCGCGGCATTGACCATGATATCTGACCAACGGCAAACACAGCAGCGGTGAGAGGTGTGCGAATGAGCGAACATCGGGGGAGATTCGAAATCTTGAGATGAATCGATGACGGAACCTTCGCCATCATCTTGCATCAACGACAACAATAACAACACACAGACAGCCAGTGCCGTCATGGACGCGGCCACGGTGGCGGTGGTGGGGGACGATGATGGGAGGGAAATTGAACCTCCAACGACATCAACAATATCAGCAGCAGCAGGAACAGCACCAATAATGACTTCAAAGTCTCTGTCTACAGTAGGACGAGAGGTGGCGGTGGATGCAACGACCAGTCACTCTAATCCCGTTATTCCAAGACGGGCTACATTTACTAGACGACATTCGATTGACAATTTGGATAGTATACTCGATACGGAATGCAATGATAGCGGCTGTGCAAGGATGGACTACGAGGAAGACGATTCGAAACGCTCTTCTGCCGCCACCCCCACCATTCCAACCCCTGCATCTGCGATTCCAACCCCTGCGAACATGGCAACAACAGCGGTGGAAGTGCCGCCACCAACATCGAAGATAGTGGCTAGAATTTGTGGCTCTTGGCGATCCAAATGTGGCTACTGTCGAGGAAAGAGACTGCATGTTTTGGGAGTGAGTGATGCCTATAATAAGAGTCTTATTGCAACAGAGGGACAACAGCAACAGCGACAGTACACTCCCTCTACAGCAGTCAAAAACAATGGACAATCGACCTTATCCTCTTCGGGTGAAGTAGTCGAAACTAAGACTACACAACAGAGGATGATGGACAACACCACAACAACCGAAGTAGCACCCCCCTCTTCTTCCTCCTCCTCTTCCTCCTCCTCCTCTTCTTCTTTCTCCTCTTCTTCCTCCTCCTCGGAAACACCACCATCACCACATATTGATGAACAACACTCATCCAAATCCTACGGACTTATCTTCGACAATCTACCCTATGAAATGTATGAAACATTTGTCAATCGGGGATGGCGACGAAGTGGGAAAGATCTGTATCATCCACATACATTTGAGAGTTGTTGTCCTACCATTAGTATTCGTTTGGATGTTTGGAAGTTTGGTGGCGGTAAAGGCAGCGGCGTTGCTACCGCTAGCGCTGCTGCTTTGCAACCACTTTCTTCACCTTCTCATTGTCATCGAAACTTTAATGTGAAGATGGATATTGAAAACATAGACGACAGTTTTTGCGAGGAAGAAGACGCGGCGTGGACCATCACAACGAGGGGAAGTAAAAGTCAACGAAAGGTTGGAAAGGCCATGCTTCGCGCTCTGGAGACTTACAATTCCAAATGTAGTGTCCAAGAGGAAAGTGGTGCCAGAGTTACAATGTGTAGTACCGATTCGGTAGACGATGCAAAGAAGATGACGAAAACAAAGTTTAAGATTGGATGTCAGCGGCAGCAGAAGAAGTCACGTCGACATTCGCCGAAACGCGTCTGCGTAGAGGATACGATGGATGTGGAAGACAATAATATATCATTGGTATCGTCGCAGGAACATGCAACTCGTGATCGTAGTGATGACGCTGAATCGAAAAATGGCACCAATCTGTCTTCCGTTTCTACTGCACAAACGAGACATCCTCCGTTGTTGGATCATGAAGTCTTGCGTCCCTACTTGGAAACCTTGTCAAAAATTGTATTTAATGTTGTTACAATGGAAGCTAAAAATGCATCAGCCTCCGCGCAAGCAGTTGGAATGTGTGATATCGAACGAGCGGAAGAACCACCACCCCCTCGTTGGGCATGGTGGAACGATGGAGTCCCCCAGGAAGAGGCACGTATTCCAAAATGGTGTTCCTTCAAAGTTTCGCAATTCAAAGAGAGCTATTGCAATGCAAACGCACATGGTGGTGGCCTTGTCGTGATAGCATCCACTCCAGCGTGTGCCGCCGTCCACGGACTGGCTGGGGGAACAATTGGCAAAGGTCGATTGACTTGTTTGGTGATGGAATCATTAAAGAGGTTGCAAAGCTCACCATACCCCGAGGAAGAAGTGAACGTGCCTCGAGTGTTGGAGGTTTCAGTTCACGAAAAAAGTGCCCATGTGATTGTACAGTTGGAAGTCCCGCCGATGCTTGGTGGCAGCTTTGTGGCTGATAAATCTAGTACCCCTCATCCAACACAACTGAATCCTGCCTCGATACTGATAGCAGAACGAAGAAATCCACCTATTCTCGATCCGATATCCGAATTCATGTCGAGACAGGCATTAATAACCCATCAACTGTGTGGTACTACTCCGCGCTCACATCCTGTCGAGGAGAATTGCAATCGTCATCAGAGACGCTACCTCACTGTCCGATCTATTCCCGTCCACGAAAGCACATTGCAGCCTGAAGTTCATCAATTATATTGTCGATATCAGAGTGCAATTCACGGAGATGCTGATCCATTCTTTGGTTGTGATGTAGAAGGGACGAAGAGTAATAATAATGCGCGCGAGTATTGCTCGTACCGACGAAAGTATAATCCACCTGGATTTCTTGATGTGGATGCCGTCTACGGCAACTTCGATGAGGATCGTCGAGCGGCAATCAAGCTTAGCTATTTGACATTCTATCGCTTCCTTGGCGAAACTCCCGTGGCGGCGCATCATGCTACGAATGACTCCTCGTATCCGTCGCATCCCGAGTGTGATATTCGCATCCCGTATGGGACCTACCATCAACAATATCGATTATCCACCTCCCAAGACAGGTTTGATGGACCCTTGATCGCGGTGGGAGTCACTGATGTATTGCCGCACTGCTTGTCATCAGTCTACTCCTTCTACGATCCTATCCTATCGAAGAAGTTGGAATTGGGGAAATACACCGCCCTTCGTGAGATTGAGTGGGTTCGACGCGCGAGTCGTCTTCGGCCGGATCTCCATTACTACTATCTAGGTGAGAGGATGGGTTGGTCGTTTGTTGACTGTTTTCGAAAAGCGTCAAACTAACATCGCAATATTCTCTTTAGGCTACTACATTCACTCCTGCAAAAAGATGTCCTATAAAGCTGAATTCAAACCTAGCGAACTGCTCTGCCCCGTGTATCTGAAATGGGTAGATTTTGATGTCGGCAAAAAGAGGTTGGAAGAATGCAGTCCCATCCGTCAATGTTGTAACCTCTTCGTCGCCGACTCCGGTAGTAGCACCTTGGGCAAAGAGGAAGAATCCGATCTTGATGACAATTCTAATTTTCGGGTAGAAGACATCACCCTTGATATTGGCGAGAAGGAGCCGTATCTAATTCGGGCTGGTATGTTAAACAAGCAGGGGAAGGAGTTTGTGGGCCCCTTCATCAGGGAGTTTGCGAAGGAGGTGGGGATTGATTTGTGTCCCTCGTTCATCATTAAACTTGGATAGCACTGCAGCAATTCTCTTGACTTAATAAATCGATCATTTCTTTTCTGTTTTCTCTTCGTCAGTATCCTCAACCGGTAGGGTGACGAACACGTCAAACAGTGCAGGCTGCTTCAACTCCATTCCCGTCAGTAAATCCACGACAAAACATCCCTGCACTGCAAACAAACCAGCTACCAATGCCACGAAGCGTACGTCCATGGTACAACTGCCCCCCAAGGGAGGCACTTCTCCTAAACTAATATAACTTGGACCACAAACGACTACGCCCGTCATATCCGAAAGTCTCAATTGCAGTTGAAGGTTCATTGGTCGATTAGAGTGATTCACAATCAGCAATGGCACTTGTATTGGAACTGATAATTCCATCGTGGATGGTGGATCGATGGGTTCCACAGTAACAGGGAGCACGCCATCCAAAGTACTGCTATCCGCAGTACTTCCTCGTTGTCCAGAAGTGGATCGTTTTGCCGATGCTGCGGCAACATCCACGGAGAGACCACTTCTATGAACAACAAAATTGGGATTGATCGCAGCTGTTCCACCTGTACTATTAGCAGCACTAGCATCGTCTCCTTGCTGTAAGTATGATGTCGGAGGACAAACAACCATATTAGAAAACACTTTCCCTCTTTCTCCCATTGATTTGTGATAGGTTAACACAGCCAGTCCAAGATTGTCCCCACAGGCTATTCCACGTAGTGCCGCCTCTTCCGATTCCGCCTTGATGCGAAACAAGTACCTATAACATTCCCCAGGTTTTAGTCGACCACACTTGTCAAATAATTGTAGAGCAGAAAATGATTGATCCACTGGGCTATTGACGATGTTGTCGTTACTGTTTTCATCATTGTCGCCGAGATTGATTTGCTGAGCCATCAAGCCCGACGCGGCATCGAACCCCACCGAACTGATTGTGATAGCATCGCCCAATCCTCCCATCAGCGGTTGCTCTTGTTTCTCCATGATATTTTCAACAGTAATCGAAACTAAGCACTCTGCCTCGCCACTTCGTGTTACCGATTCACTAATCCGCAAGGGTACCGACACATTGAATCTATAAAATTTACGTAAACTTTTTGGTCCATTGGAGATGTATCCCACCTCGACACGTAATATGTGTGATCCAGCCTCATCCAATTGCTTTGAAACAATTGCATCGACACCACCGCTGGAACTCGATGATGACGATGATGGAGGGATATCAGTGGGTGTGCTGTCCAATCGAGACGGCAAAACAATCCGACGCGTGGGAGTTTGCAATTGCGAACTAACAGTTAACCCACGCACTGGCAAATCTGACGAGGTATTCAATATTCCTAGATAGGCCGTGAAGGTTTCTCCAACGTGTATTGCCCCGAAGGAGTCTGGAAGGAGCAGTGCCGAATTTAAATGATTGGTGGGGGAGAGGAGTAGACCACCCCCGCCCCCACCGTATCCCGTCGATGTTGCCAAGTTGGGAGCTTGCAATCGCATGACTTTTAGTGTGGGGATCGCTGAGGGGGATAGATCATCCATGGTCAAGGCTGTGGCGGAGGCGATGATCCCGGCATTGGTAGTGATGCCGCTGCTGCCGTCGTTGTCGGAAGGGAATGAAGTGGAGGTGGCCATGGTCAATATCTGTCAATACGATGGAATTTTTTGTGCAAGTGCATGTGCTACACACACAAAAAAGAAATACTTGACTCGACTCTGCATCTCACTCGATACCCCGCCGTGAAGCAGAGAAGGACACTTACTGACATAATGTTCATAATTTATGTGTTAGCGATGAATATTATTGGAAAGTTTGGTGAATGTCAACAGTCAACAGTCAACAGACTCTACGCATTCCTCTTCTTCTTGTGATAGAAACAGAAGTAGCAGCAAAGTATTTCGACCATGGCCAATAACGCAAATATTGTCCCAAATACTGATGACAAGAAGCAATGAGAATAGGTTGCATATGTTATCACAATAATGAAGTAGTGGCTCGGCATCATAGAATCAAATCATTAAAACTTACTTGCAGCATCTGACAGCTTCGTGTCTCGAATCACATCCAACTCAGGGCAATTACTTGACACATTGTTCGTCCCAACCTCACAACAAACCCGATCGTGGTACGTTTTGCCCTGTTGATTTACATTCTGCCACAACTCAGTCGGATATTCATCATATCCCGGACAGTGAGTAAGGAAACCTTTACTGCAATTTAAGAATGCTTCATCTTCATTTCCGGTAACATTCTGGTTGGTAACGTTCACGTCCGGAGGAACGCAAATGGCCCCACTCCCTCCGGCGAGCTGACGCAGCGACTGCACTTCACAAAAGGTCAAATTGATCCGTTGCTGATCACAGGTCGCATTGAATTTCGTCTCCTTAATCTCATCGATGATTTCATTCATCGCCTGAACTGTCTCCTCCATTGTTCCTCCATAGAGTTGCTTTGCAACCTCGGCACTAATATCCATCCCCACTGCTCCCATGAAGAGAGGCGGTTGAACATCTCTATTGTACACTAACCCTGATACAGTGTACCCTAACTGACCACTGGATGTGAAAATATAAGGTTCCGACCAGGAAGTGTAATTGTAAAACGCCTGTGTTCCCATGGGTGTACTGAATAACGCTTGATATCCATTTGTGATATTTCCTGGAGACATTTCTCCCGACACCGGTGTCCAATATCCATCCACCTCGCACGATATTCGCTTCATGATTTGATTTGTATCTGTATTTCCAACGGAGTATAAAAAAGTATGCAAATGATAATCTCCCATGGCTTCCACTTCCTTCACATTGGAGGAAACGAATTCGATGACCTGTTCGTCATTAACACCCCCCGGCAGGTTATAACTACCATCGGAGAAGAAGAGCAGTGCAATATTCTCTAACTCGCATGAATTTGTATCCACATCCTCATTCTGTCGGAGACTGTTTCGTATCAATTCGAATGCAAAGTTATACCCCGACATCCAATTCGAACGACCACTAACATCGATGTCATTTATTTCATCAATAAGTCTTTTCTTATGGTCGGGCGTGGCCTTCTGCCAAAGGGGTGGTGAATTCAACAACAGTTCTCCGTCCACATCATCGCCACTACGTTGTTGTCCAACAATCGATGCCACCTCTCCGAATCGTACCACCGCGATGGATGCCTTGTCCGATAAGGCCGATATCGTCGAGACTGCGGCATTCTGCACGAAGGATAATTTGGTCTCACCCGTGATGGTGTTGATGGTGTCATTCATGCTGCGGCTTGTATCCATCAAGATGATGACATTGCGAGGTTTTACGGAGTTGCCAATGACGGATGGCACCTGTAAATAGGGAAGAAGGAAGGGCAAGGCAACAACAACAACGAGAGGCGAAGACGAACAATGCGAGGTGAGTGACCCATGCATGCATTATTTACCCTGGAACAACTCTAAATAATATAATGCACCTACTATCTAGTACTCACAGTGGCCTGATACCAAGGTCTCACTCTCGGATCGTAGACACCGCATTCCCGCGACTGTCGTGCCGGGAAAATTCGAAATACGCCCGTGGAACTGCCAAAGAACATTGTTGGAGAACTAACCCCAATAGCCTGCCAGAATGTTTCATCTTGATTATACTTTTGGACCATCCAACGCTGTGCAGTTCGGGTGTAGCATACGGCCTCGATGACATCGGCATCGGTCGGATTGGCATTTTGCCCGGAAGCCAAGTTGGCCGGTAGGCGAACGGTGGTGATGGTAGGATCGAAGAGACCGTTGCAGCTTACGCCAGATCCACATTCGGGAATGGCGTAGCCTAGGGAGAGAGAGAGAGAAAGAGAAACACGAGGCAAAGGAGCATCATTGGAATGGAATGCTGAATCAGAGCCTTTTTCGATCTTATCTCATTCAAAAAAGGGTTCCGAGACTCGAGACAATCAAAATTCATGGTGAAATAATCAACACCACACGCACCATATTTTTCAAACGCAGGACAAGTTTGACCCCTTGTATATTCCGACTGGCACTCATGATACGAAGACTTGGAACATCCCGCAATGCTAGCGCATCGGTTGGAGATCGAATATTCGATTTCATTCCGGAGTTCGAGCAAGTCGGAATTCAACCGTTGGATGATGGCGATGAGATCTTCTCGTGCGGCATGGACGACCGTTGTTGTTGTTGTTGTCACGACTATGAGAAGAAAATACGACATGGATCGGAGGCAAATAATGATTGAATTGGATGGATAAGCTCATGGAGGGGTTGGAGGAATGGTTATGGCGTGGTTAAGGGGGCATGGCAATGATTGCTATTGCATGCAGTCTTGCAACAACAAAAAGCAAAAAACAGAAAAAAAAGAGGCTTCACTCGTGGTTGAGAAAAATGGCGGGTTCCTTGGGGTGCTGGTTCCTTGTGGTTCTCTTGTACGATACGAGTATCTACGTGTATCTCTCTACCTACGATACCTAGTTGTTGATTGGCGATTGGGATGGGAGAGTGTTATTGTCCTTTTGGGAGAGCGTGATAGCTGGTAGCAACTACCTAGCAAACAATGCCAGCAGCAGCCGCCGAGCGACAATGAAGAATCAGCAGCCAACATCTCGTCGCCACTCAGCTGAGACAATGTCAGTACAGCAACATCCTCACATGAATGGAAATGGAAATGGTGTCAGAAGGAGCAGAGGTCTGGGTCTAGGCAGAGGCAGGCGCCTAGGCTCTGGGTCTGCCCCACCACAATTGCGATCGGCGAAGCTCAAGAATGGTCCCCTGGCTGTGTTTCGAATCATCGTCATCACCGTCATACTATTGTGCTTGATTTGGGTATATCTCATCATTAAAATTGCATCGGGTGACATGAATTCCCACTCCGGTGATGATAAAGCAGCAGCTGCATCAGCATGGCATCCATCGTCAATGTTGGCAAGACCTCGTATTGACCTTCCGATGAATCTACTCTCCGACATTGGATGGGCCGTGAAGCAAAAAATACATCACGTCATGATGAACATGAAGGCAGAACAACCCGTTCCTCTCCTTAATGTTACGCGTCTTGACTCGCCAGTCTTGATCATTACGTACAAGCGCGCCGACTATCTAGAACGGACACTCTGGAAAGTATTCGAATCTCATCCTGCGCAACGGCAACAGCATCAGCATCAAAAACGACGACAACTGCACGACACGATGAACCTGCATCAGCAGGGAAATCTACGAAAAAATACCTTGTCATTAGATAATAGCGATAGAATAGTCGGTGCTCCCATCATCATTTCACAGGATGGACCCAATGGAGAAGTCCACGCAGTTATTGAAACATACCGTCACCTATTCGAATCGAAACTCGGCGTGCCCCTATATAGTCTAGTGCATCCTCGCACTCCCGTCGCAGTCGATAAGAAGAATCCAAAAGTGAGTTGGAAGGCATCGTACATATCGCTTGCGGCGCATCTCGGGTGGGCCATCGATCAAACTTTTTCGGGAAGTGCCTACGACGACAATAATATCCATCGTCAGAAGCACGATCGAAACGATATACCCAGTAGACTACTACTGCCCCTTCCACGTCGAGTCATCGTATTGGAAGAAGACATTGAAATATCCAATGATTTCTTCTCGCTCATGAATGCCACGGCGGACCTACTGGACAAGGATGATACGCTGTTGGCAGTTTCTGCATTTAACGATAATGGAAAGGAACAACTGGTGTCGGATCCGAGGAGATTGGTACGATCCGATTTTTTCCCCGGATTGGGGTGGATGATATCTCGCACGGTGTGGGACGGTCCAAAATCTCATCCCACCGCGGGTCTCAAGAGGAATTGGGCCCCAGGTGGTTTCTGGGACGATTGGCTACGGGACAGTGATCAACGGAGAGGACGACATATTTTACGTCCCGAGGTATCGCGAACATTCCACTTTGGCATTATTGACGGGGCAAGCAAAAACCAACATGAAAAGTCGTTGAAAACGATTGAATTGGTAGAGAATCATGTCCGTTGGGAGGATGTCGACTTTTCGCATTTGGAGGCATCGACCTACGCTGACAAATATTGGAATCGGGTCTCGCATGCCAAGGTCGTGGAGGATATCGATGAAGCCAAACGAGATGTAGCCCATGGCGATGTTCGACTGGTATACAACAGTATGAAACAATTCAAGCAGTTGGCACGGAAGTTTGGTATCATGGAGGATGAAAAGGCGGGCGTGCCACGAACGGGATATGAAGGCATTGTTGAACTGCGATACGGACGAGGCAATTACTTCATTTATCTGACTCCACCATTCGTCGAAGCTGGGAAGAAGAGGCCGGATCACTTTGGCCATCGAGCGTGGTTGAACTACAATAAAGTGTCTCTCATGCGAGACCTTAAAATCACGGCATGATGACGATGCTCTAGAGAAGCGCCTGATGTGTTTGGTCAGATGAAAGTACGACATGTCTACAATGTCTTAATCTTAATAAAGTTGCTGTCGTAGAGATCTATTATGTCTTAGGTGCATTCTTCTTGTCATGGTGTGTTCTACTACACTGAGTAGTAGTATGGTACCTTGCTGCGCCATGGTTTGAGTGGACCAATGCGTCTGGCCGCAACAACTCCTGAGAGAAGATCGCGGATCGCCTGTACGTGTATCGTAAAAAAAGCAGCTGCTTCGCGTCAAGAAGGCGAAGTGTACGCGCATCATCTACTACTTATCAATCAGCCTCCCTTGCTTGGCTCGGACCTCTCTGGATTAGAGACAAGCAAAACAACTCGATTGCGATTGCAATATAAATTGTTGACAAGAACATCCACCATGACTGCACCTCTACTCACGATCCTCTTCTCTGTAATGGCTACCTCGTCGGCCTTTTCGCCTGTCTATCCATTCACTACTGCGAGAGTGTCATCATCATCCACCTGCGGTCTGCACATGTCCTCGTCGGCAGTCAAGGTTCCGATCACCATCACCGGCGACAACATCGACTTGACACCGGCGCTCACAGACTACGTGAATCTTAAAGTCGATCGCACGCTGGGCAAACTCTCGTCCGTTTCCGCGGTGTCGCATTGCGATGTTTACTTGACAGTGAACAAGAACCCAAAGGCGAGTAAATATTGGTTGGATCCCAAGTTGCTGCCCTCGATAGGCGCCACCGTCGCCACTGCGTCCAATTCTAACGAATAGTATGCTAGACCGACGCGATTTATTTTTATATATTGGAAACTCATAGTATTTTACATTGCTCTACCTTTCATCCGCTGTTTTGTACAGGTCGAGAACTGCCACACCGCCGAGGTCGTAACTACATTGAAGGGCACCACCTTCCGCGTCGCCGAAAGCACACCGGACATGTATGCGTCTGTTGACGCCGTTGCTGACCGACTTGTGAGTCCGTGTTTTTTTAAGGTTCCGTTCGTAATTCGTAAATGGTGATCCAAGAACTTGTGGCGTGGCGATGTACTCAAATCATTCATTGGTTCGTGTCAACACTCAACACACTACTGCTTTCTTCTTCTTCTTCTTCTTCACTCTCTACCTCCATCTTTTCCCAGGCAAGGAAGCTACGCAAATACAAAGAGCGCAGGTTGAACGGCTACCACGGCGGACCAAACATGGGAGAAAATCTCGCGGATGTGTTGAATTCGATTGAAGTGGATGATACTGCATCTTCGGCCGGTGCTGATGATGATGAAGAGTCCTACATGGATCCCGACCAAGCTGTGGTCACGAAGGTGAAGAGGTGAGATGGCCAAATAGTGTTGCTCCTTTTTCCTTTACGCCATTGTGCATTGTTTGCTGACCCAAGACGTTATCTTTTTCCGCATCACGACATAACTTATGACATGGCTTTAGTTTTGACTTGAGTAAGCCAATCTCTATTAAGGAAGCAATCTTCGCGCTTGACTACATCGATCATGACTTTTATGTCTTCCGCGACGAAGAATCCAACGAAGTGAGCGTCGTGTACAAGAGGAATGCTGGTGGGGTCGGTCTCATTCAACCGGAGCAGTAGTAGTAGGGATGTACAGTGACTCCAACGAACATGACAAAAACATATCTTGCGGTTGAGTGGCATTCAACTTAGCATTTCTCGAAATATTGGCTGTGCGGCTTGCACTCTGAATCAAATAGCTGGTCAGATTTGTGGATGAGAATGTGTAGGAATGCATCGGTTAGTTTTTATTCAACCCGCTGTTTTACGAATGGGTTTGTAGCAGTTCTTACATCAGCTCATTAAGTATTAGAGAAATAGTAGTAAAGTCGTTCAGGTGCAATGAGATGCACTCGTTAATAAGATCATAGAGGGGGGTAGTAGACCTAAAGTTTGAACATCATCACTCCCAGTTGTGATCGGAACACACATCATGTGCATGCGCGAGAGAGAGTGGCCGGCCGATGCGATCGGATCATCGCCTCCGTCTGTCTCGTCGATGCCGGGATGATGACACGTGGATGGAGGAAGAACACGTATGTGCCGCGGGGCTCCAAATCCAAACCAACATCAATTACGAATCCCATTATTCACCTACCATCATATCATAATTTCTTTCCTCCGCCAGACTCCGCCCCTCAGTTCCATCAAATTATTTCATCTTTGTTAGAATATTTTACGCTAGTTGAACCTTACCATGAAATTCTCATCATATGCCATGTTTGCTGTGGTTGTAGCCGGGGCCTTGCCCGCCGAACCGTTTTCCAAACAGTCATCGGTGTCTCGCGTCCGACTATCAACATCCTATTCCAGGCGAATGACGGCAATTCCCGAGAAAAGTACTGACTACGATTTCGAGTCGATTCTTGGAGAGGGTTCATCTTATCGTGATTCTGCTAGTTTATTGAAGAACGCTGTTGTATCCTCGTCATCGTCGCCGATAATTCGTCTACCCGATGGCTCGCCCGCGGCAACTGTCACTCTAGCGAGCACTGCGGCGGTTTCCTCATCGGATATCTACGGTGATGATCTGCTCTTTGAAGGGGAGGGGATGGAAGAGCAGGAAGAGGCCGACGTCAACGTCAATCCCCTGCTAAACAACGAAATATTGAAGCGTCAGCACGAGAAGAAATTAAAGAGAGAGGAACGGAGGGCATCCGGTGATTATGGGATGATGCGCTACGTGAAAAACCCATTGCTATTGGTCAAGGGAAAAGACTTCTCGGACATAACCATCACCATCCTCATACCCGCATTTGTCTCGTATCTTGCCCTCAAAAAACTATCGGAGATCGGATTTGGTAAGCTCGGCGACAAGGCCGATGCACTCTACGAAAAGGCCGCGACCGATATAACCTATCACGTTGGCGACTTCGAGGCCATGGAATCTACCTACAACGATTACAAGAAGAAATTATGGTTCAATGGTGCGCCTAGTTACATTAACTCTCAGCTGGTGAAGCGTCTGGCGGTGGCGTACTGCACCAATATTAGTATCTCGCCCAAATCCATCAGCTCCCTGGCGTACATACTTACCATGATGAAGATATCCGATGATGAGGCGGCTGATGCGTTTGTTTTAGCTTGCAGAGAAAATCCAAAGAGTATGGCGATTGCTGCCAAGGTACTATTCTACTCGGAGCACGTCTTTAAAGATGAATCCGCAAAGAAGAAGATGGCCCCGTTGATCAAGCAGCTGTCGACAATGTTTGGTGGGATGGAACCGGTGATGCAACAGCAAAAGTAAGTCAGCAACGTCTTGAGTTCAATTTTTATTCATCATTAGTGTGTTCTGCAATGTCTGTTCTCCAATTGTCTGATTCCTCGCGTCATCGACACACTCTCATCTCACAGGGATATGGCGGAATCTGCCTACAGAGATGCCGTCGCCGAGGCGGGCGCTAAGCAGACGAAAATGACTGAGGGTTGGAAGGTCCTTGGTTTGGACAAGGAGACAGCCACACGCATCTACGAGGAGACCAAGGCTCTTGGATTCTTAAACCGTCAAGAGCTCTGGAAGAAGGAAGAAGCAGATTTGGAAAAGGAGGCCTTTTTGGCAGAGGAGCGTCGGAGACAGGCATTGAAAGATTCCATTGACAAGGAGGGAAATGTAATTGATCCAAATGCGGAAGCGGATCCAGATAAATTGATTACAGATGACGATCTTAATCAGGACTATAAAGAGGAGGATGAGGATGATGAGGAGGGCGCGATGATGGGACAAACAAAGGTTAAGGAATGTGGAAAATGCAAGTACACGTTGTTCATTGCGGCTGGAAGGGAAAAGCGGTTCTTTCCCAGTGGATTTACTTGTCCTCAGTGTGGTGCTCCCAGAGATCAATTCAAGGACGTCGAAGTGGACGTGTAGTGGTTATCTGGTGTGATGAATCAAAGCAGGTGTCGCCTGCATAAGTTTTGAATGACGATGATCAAACCAAGTCAAAATCGATTGATGTCTCCCCAGGATGCATCTCGCTGAATCAAACTGCACCGTGTTTTCTGCATAATCCTCTTTTATTCTCCGTTGACCTTGGCTATTTTGGAGCATCTCTTGACACAGCAGATCTTTCTCTTTGCCTGCCCCCCATGACTATGACATAACTCCCTATACAGACTGATTTGTGCAGTCAACGACAGAACACGGCTTCCTCTTCGACCCGTGCTTGTATGCCCATATGGTTGTTTGTATGTGATGCATCCCATTCGCCCTCGGGCACCGAATCGTCACATGATTCATGAAACGAGACAGTCCGTACCAGTGTGTATGTTGCTAGGGCTGCCATTGTGGAAATCCTTGCGTTGTTCGCTGCGACTACAGCAGCGGCAACCATTGGGTCCCTATCCTTGGCCAATTCAGCCTCTCATAAATATAGAGTCTTGGTGCCATTTGTCCTCCGATGAATCCTCCAACGTTGACTCCTCAATCGACTTGCGATTAGCCACCAACTTGTGACGAGCCGCCGACAAAGCTCGACCAGATTGTCGAGCTGCCGGTTTACGCTCCTCCTCCGACCATTCTTCCGATGAATCTTCCGACGGTAACTCCTCAATCGACTTACGACAAGCTATCGATTTTTGCGCTCCTTCTCCGTCCATTCTTCCCCACGCGCCCGAAACAAATAATGGAATGTATCGAAGTACACAATGATCGTAACATGATGTTGTGTGTGTGTGTGTGAGCAAGACGACAAAGTAAAGAGTTTATATAACAAACACTAACACGGTGTCTACACGGTTCTATAGTGTAGGTGGTTATCACATTGG
>JALLBB010000490.1:0-14785 GCA_036939735.1 Discostella stelligera
TCGCTCCCCCCGCCCTCACTTCCGTTGCAGAGGTCTCGTCTGTCCATCACCACAAACTTCTCGACGGTCGCTCATCCTTGCTTCGTTCGTCTCCCTTTTACCGTCGTCTGGCCTCCGTGTGTTCTTGTGATGTCATCAACCCGATGAGTCATCACGATGTTGTTTTGTGCACCGACCATTCATCCTCCTGTGTGTCCGTCAACACCAAGTATCGCCCGAGTTCCATTATCAGCGATGAAAAGTTCAGTCAACATGAATGATTCCAGTCTAAAGCCGCGCTAAATTGACCCAATTAGCGATTACCCAGTGCGTCAGGCCGTCGATTTTATGGTGCGCATCACAGCTTGCATCACCGCATGCAGAAGTTCTTGCTCCGACTCACCACGAACAACAACTATCACAATCACAACATCACCATCCAATCAGCGAAAGGGCATCAATTCAATAATATCGATTATCATTCCTGTCATGACACGGCATCTCGCTCTCAATGGTTCAACCATGCATTCCAATCCTATCGCAATCCCCCCCAATTTGAAATCGCGTAGACGAACGCGGATGACGGCTGCAGTAGTGATGTTGGCAGTTGCGTCCATCGCCCCTTGCCATCAAGCTCTCGCATTCCAGCATTCCCTAACGAGCCATCGCCAAACGCCGACAAATCCACTAGCGCAGCGCCGGTGTCTGCTTTCGTCCGCCGCCATGACACCGCCTCATATGAACATTCATAATCATGGGCGATTATTCCGCATGAAAGCCATGACAGAGCAGGCGGAAATGGTGATGGGCGATCTCACTCTGCTGGACAATGTCGATTTGGACAGTGCGGTCATGCTCGACGAATTCAATCACCTCAACTCGCACGATGAGGACGAAAGACGACAACAGCGCCCATCGCCACCGGAACGAAATATTAAAGTCAATCCAGCGCGATCGTCATCTCAGATGTCTACTTCCGAACAGCAGCAGCAAGCACAATTCAACGATCCCACCGCCGTCGCGGGTCGACGCATCCGCGCCAACGTCCGGGAGACCGGCTTCGACTCCATCAAAAACTACATGAAAACCATGGGCAATCACGACCTCCTGCAAAAGAACGAAGAAATTGTATTAGCGCGAGAAATTCAAATCCTGATGCGTTGGGAGGAGATACGCGACGAATTGGAATCGGAACTGATGCGTCCCCCGACGTATCAGGAGTGGGCCGAAAAGATCAAGCCGGGCATGACGGTGACTCAGATTAAGAAACAGATTCGAAGGAGTCTTAGGGCCAAGGCGGCGTTGACCGAGAGCAACCTTCGATTGGTCATTAGCATCGCGAAGCGATATCAGGGACGGGGCTTGATCATGCAGGATCTCTGTCAGGAGGGAACGTTGGGCTTGACACGCGCCTGCGAGAAGTTTGACCCCGAAAAGGGGTTTCGCTTTTCTACCTACGCCACTTGGTGGATTAAGCAGGGGATCATGCGCGCTATTGCCGACCAGGCTCGTACCATTCGTCTCCCGGTGCATATTCATGATCAGCTGGGGATCGTACGAAAGGCCGAACGCGATCTACAGAACGAGTTGGGAAGAGACCCCACGAAGGATGAACTCGCGGAGAAGGTGGGCATTAAGCCTGATAAAATTGAATTCCTTAAAAGGGCATCGGTAGGATCAGTATCGATGGAGCAGGAGTTGGGGAGCGGTACTACGAAAGGATCTGGTGCCGGCATTGGTGGAAGCAAGGGAGGCGCATCCAGTAGCGAGCGGTCCTTTACCATCCAGGATACTCTTGGTGATCCGGATCAGAAACCGGTAGATGTGGCACAGTATCGGATGCTCCAGGATGATGTTGGACGTCTCATCTGCACGCTCAACGCACGAGAGCAAGCCGTAATTCGAATGAGGTTTGGGTTGGATGATGGCACCCCCAAGACGCTGGAGGAGATTGGGAAGAAGTTCTCGGTGACAAGGGAGAGAATACGCCAGATTGAGTGAGTAATCGAAACTGCAATGGATCGCCGCATTCGAATGTATTTGAGTCATCCCATCTAAACTTTTGCTGCTTTTTATCCAACAGGGCAAGGGCGCTGCACAAATTACGTCAGCCGTACAGGAATCACACTGTTAAATGCTACGCTTCGGAGTTCTAGCCATCATAATTGCTGGTTCTCAGTCTTGAATTTTCATTCAAACATGTGCGAGAATCGGATTGTGGACCTCAGTAGTACTTAGGTTGGTAATCGATAGAGCCCAAATGATAAAATGACATGTGAAGAATTTTGAAATAGAGGTTAACAACTTTCGTTTCCTTCGACGTTTACTCTTACAACAAAGAAGAATCGACTAGATAAGAGTGAGAAAAGTTGAGATCATAATAATTGCCATGGCGTTGCCGTTGGATGAGCTTTTCCAAATAAAACTTAGTGCTTTGATATTCTATGTTTCTTAGCCAGGGCGACCTTCCCTCTTATATGATTTTGCTTAGAGTTCTTTGCCTTTGCCAGCTGTCGCCTTGGTTTTGATATTCCGCCACCGCCAACGCTCCCGACCGAAGACGAACGAGAAGAAGGGCCGGTCTTCCGCTGATTCATCAATTGACGTGATTTATGACTAATTGTCTCTAACTGTTCCTCGTTTTTATGATTCGAGACTAGAGATGATAAGAATCCTCCGCTGATCGAAGCATCGTTTTGGAACTGTACAAAGTTGTCGTCTCTGTAATTTCCCTGTTTCCCATCATTCTTGTTATTCTTCGGATGCACGGCTAGAGGGACGTGAATATCCCGAGATTTAGCTGCAGTAAGGGAGTTCTTCACCGCGTGCACAACGTCTGCAACTCTTTGCTCCAACTCGGCTTCGGCTTTTTCTTCTCTATTCCGTCGAGCTGCATCACTCGCCTTTAGACGGGCCAAGTCCGCCGATGCAGAGTGCACCGGCACCCTGTCGTCGCCGCCATTATTGAACTCTGTCAAATCGAGACCAGCAGAAAATCTTGTCTCGAATGATTCCGGCTTGTGATTGCTATCATTAATCTTGCTAGTGGTGAGTTTGGATGCCTCGAGCACTCGCTGCTGAAGGCTCGACATCATCATGTTGGTGGTCATATAATAATATTATGGTCGAGAATCGATCAAGTGAATTGTTCCGTCATCTTCTGGAGAAGGTGCTTGGCTGGCTGGCTGGGGAGCGGAGCAGGACAGACTTGATCTTTAGCGAACACAAACAACTCGCTGATACCCACATCCACAGCCAGTCAATCAATCTCAATCAATCTCTTCACTCGCGTGTGTTGCTGTTGCAGTGTAGTTGTAGTACCGTGGATTGCCGGTTCCAGGGCCATAATTATTCTCACCGAGCGACCCACGCACGATAGAATATAAGAGAGAGCCGCTACTTATCCACCATGGGCAACCGCGTCAAAGGCCGCGTCAAAAAGAAGTCCATCAAGGCGGCCGTGCACTCCGGCATGGCCACCCATCGCAAACTCTCGCGGATGGGCAAGGTGCGCAAGAAAGATCATGCCGGTCTCGATGCCACCTTCATCGGACGGGCCAAGGTGCTTAAGAAACTGCAAATCTCCCTCAAAGACTTTCGACGACTGTGCATTTTAAAGGGGGTGTATCCTCGCGAACCACGTGGACGGGCTCCGCGGAATAAGAAGGGACAGGTATTCTACCATGCCAAGGACGTCAAGGCACTCTCGCACGAGCCGCTGCTCGACAAATTCCGCGAATTCAAATCCTTCATGAAGAAGGTGCGTCGTAGCGCCAATCGAAACGAGAAGGAGGAGGCGCGACGGAAACAACCTCTGGCTCCAAAGTATACGCTGCATCACCTGGTTCGAGAGAGATATCCCCGGTTTGCGGATGCATTGGGGGATTTGGATGATGCGCTGTGCCTCGTGAATCTATTCGCATGCTTGCCCAGCGAGGGTAGGATTCAGACGCGCATTACACGAAAGGCACAACACTTGGCTGCGAGTTGGGGAGCGTATTGTGCCACGACGGGAAGTATCACCAAAAGTTTTATATCGGTCAAGGGGGTTTACATGGAGGCGGAAATTATGGTGAGATACTGTACCTGGTTGTGCTAACGTTTCCATCCTCTTGTGATTTAAGTTTGGGCTGTGTTCCTAACATTCGTGTGATGACAACAATCATCCGTGTCTCTCCTCACAGTCACTCGGTCAAGCCATTCCTGTTCGTTGGGTCACTCCACATAACTTCACACAGCACATTCCGCAGGGAGTGGATTTCCGTGTCATGCTTACATTCTTCGAGTTCTATGAAACTCTATTGGGTTTTGTGCTCTATAAGCTCTACAGTGAGCTGGGTGTACGATACCCACTGCCCACTGTGGCCGCAACGGATAATAATGGAAGCAGTGTTGCCACACTTCACCCTGAATTGGGTGGGAAGGCATCCTCGGTACTAGCTGCCAATTTGAATTCTCTACAAATGGCATTGAATGATGCATTAAAGGGGAATTCAGCTGCCGACGCTGTCAAAGATGCACTGCAAAATGAGACCAACGGGACTTTGAGCGACAATTCAACCGCTGATGACATCCAGAAAACGATCAATTCAAAAAGTAAGAAGAAACAAAAACAACTGATGCAATCCATCGACGAGGCATTAAAAGGCGTCAAACAAGATGATGAAAGTGATGATGGGGCCGAAGATGAAGAGGGTATGGACGAAGATGATGAGGACCAAATCCCTATCGCCGCCCCGCTACGCGAGGCGTTGGAAGCCATTGATGACTCGACTGTATCCAACAATGAAGACATTAACATCCACATAATTACAGATCCAGAGGCTCGTAAACGTCATCAGCTCTTTCATAACCTAACCTTCTTCCTCTCTCGTGAGATACCCCGTGGTTATTTGGAGTTAATCATCTTGTCATATGGCGGTAAGGTCGGATGGGAAGGCCAGGATTCACCGATCGACATGGAAGACAGAAGCATTACTCATCACATCGTTGACCGACCCAAGTTGCTACCGTCGTATTCCAAACTTCCCAAATCAAGAGAATTCATTCAACCCCAATGGATATTGGATTGTGCCAATTTCAATTTTGTCTTACCCGTTCAGAAGTACAGTGTTGGAGCGGCATTGCCGCCCCACCTCAGTCCTTGGGTTGACGATAAGGAGGAGGGGTATGTGCCAAAATATAAGGAGGAGATTGAGAAGCTTCGAAATGGAGAGATGTTGGATGAAAATGATGATGAACAGGAGCTTGCAAATGAGACCGTTGATGATGGAGATGAAACTATTGAAGAAAATGACGATCTAGTGGATGATGTGAAGGTGGATGACAGCGAGGCCAATGATGAAAGCTCGGAGGAGGACATGGATGACGACGAGGAGGAAGAGGAGGACGAAGAGTCCGAACGCAAAGAAATCAGCAAAAAGCGATCAGAGGTTAGTCATTCAAGGAAGCCGGAATTTGTTGTATCTTGTTATCTTCTCAACCAACCTCATACGTTCAAAATCAGGACGACGAGGCAGCCCATCTTGCAAAAGCTCTCATGTCGAAAAAGGCTGCTCGGCTTTATGGTCGTATGCAGCATGGCATTGCCCAAAAACAAGCCAAGGTCGATAATCTACACAAGAAGCGCCGCGAGATTGAATCATCGAGGGAGAGAACAAAAGATGGAAAGACTATGACGAAGCTTAAGGTCGAAAGGTTGAAAAAGGAGAGGAAGGAAACTGAGAACGCATATGCGGAAACAGGGGGTAAGAGATAGAATCAAACATAATCAATGTTTGCTCCTCTACTGAATCTAAATTTTGCCGCGCTGTCCTACAGGGAGCATGAAAAAGAAGAGGAGAAATAATTGAGATTCGTAATATTGTGCAATGAAAACATTGGGTTCAATTGTACAGCGGAAGATTAGTTTGGTTAGCAATATGAAATCCAATTAATTAATTAAGCAAAGAGTCACTGCCAAAAAGTAATCGTCGTCTCTCGGTCAATGATAACTTGTCCCAGTTGTGGTAATTCCCTAGACAGCCAGATGCAAATAATACTGAGTTCACTTCAGTTTCTAAAATCATTTCATTGAGAGGCGGTGCGGAGCGAACTTTTTTGTCCACCACATCCTCCCAACGGTGAGAGTTAGGATGAGGCAATCCTTGAGCTGGAATCGATGGATTGGCACAGCTAATGACAACATCGTGGAAAGTGTCGTGTTCATCATGTTCGATTACCATGAGCAAACCAGCTCTTCGCACAATCGCTGCTATGTATAAATGAGAATAATCAATAATTAAATCTGCCATCACAATCTTGGCCTGTGAAATTACCTCTCGAGCAGTATCAATAGGACTGCTGCGGTATAGGAACCACAAATGCCCGTAGTTGGGATCAGCACTAGTACAGCGCAGTTCTAAATCAGAAGTGTCCAGTACATTCATTTTTATTGGGCTGGCTTCTAGATGCTTGTTTTTTGTGACGGCAGCTGCCTTTTTCGTATGTTCAGATATGAACTTGTATACTTCGTCAATGCTCATTTTGCTACAAGATAGAAACTCGGAGTACATGCTATTGATGAAGGGAGTAGCCAAGGGAATGAGCCATTGATCAATCATGTGCAGTCGTAAATGCTCTAGAAAGCTGTCGCCATATTGAGGGGTAAACCTGGCAGCAAAATAGAGATGACGCGATGCTGCTTGCAAGTCAAACGTGGGAGAAAATGGATTCAGATAAATCCTGGCGCCTTTCGACCAAATAAAAGATGTTAGCAAACTATCAAGACTGGAGCTTTTAGTGAAGTCAAAGGCTAACCTCACCTTCACACCAAACCTCGCCTGATTTTGGAACCGCTTGCAAAGCGCTCTTGAGTATATTTGTTTGAGAAAGCTCCCCATCAGCATGACAGAGCTGTATCAGCGCCGCCCAAAGACGGCCTACATTATTGTCAATGAAGAATGAATCACGGAAGAAGTTGTTCGTAATAGAAATGAAAATCAGGCATGCTCACCTGTACCCCTGTGCATGCTCAACGCATCCTGGGCAAAAGCTTTCGCTCGTTCTAAGAGACCGCACCGGCTTTCCAAGTTGACAGTTGCTAGCCAAACCTTCCAATCACTGTTTCCAAATTGTTGGCGGGCTTTGCAAAGAATTGACCGTGACAACGACAAATCGCCACAGTATTCTTCAAGCCGCGCACACTCCAACAGCACGGTCGATTGACCCTTATCAGACACAGATTCATGTGCGCGAAAGAAGAGCTCACGTGCTTTCTTCACATTTCCGCACGACAACTCTGTCCGACCACTGGATAGCCATACTTTCCAGCTTAAATTGGGGGGGCAAAGCGCAATAGCTTTTGCATACGATCTCCTTGTGGAGTGAAGAGCCATTTTGATATCGAAATTTTTAGTGTTGTATTCAGCCGCTCGCTCCGCGGCTCTCTCGTGCATTTGAGCTGCCTCTAAATGAACCTTCCATAACAATTCTCGGCTTATATTATCTGCCCGCGAAACCATCGCCATGCTTCGAGGCAAATCATATTCCTTTCGTGTCAAGTCTTCCTTCTCTAACAGCCGGAACGCTTGGAAGTAAAGCGGGCCATATCTGGGCAGTTCCTTCAGTCCTCGTTCTACGATTGAAAGTGCTTCAGCGGATGAACCGTAATCACGTTCCAGCTTAGTATGTGCCAAATACAAAGGCCCATACCACGGAATATTATGAGTCAAAAATTTCAGCACCTCCCTAGCCTATTGGTGCAGGGGAAAAATGCGTAAATGAAAATGGAAGTAGTGAAAAATTCAAGGATGTGGAAATGATGTGCAACTCACCATAGTGTACCTCCCAGCCCTGGCCTCCAACATCGCCCCTTCTAACATTGCTTTCCAGGACTTATCAATACTGAAGTGTTTCAGTCTAGAGAGTAATTGTCGTGCCTGATCTAATTCACCCATCCTTTCGTAAAACTTTATGGCCATTATTAACAGATTTTCATTCGCCCCGCAGTGGCTCAATCCTTCCTGTAGAATATTAGCACACTTTCGCAAGTTCCCACATTCCTCTTCGAGCTTGCTATGTTCTAACCAACCCTGACTTGCATGGGGCTGCAATACGCAAGCCTGGCGGTAGTGACTCCTTGCAGTGTGAATCTGATTTAATCGCTTAGCCAAGTCGGCCAACTCGAGGTGAACTCTCCAATGCATCGTGGATGGTAAAATTACGCCGCGATCGGATTCTGAGAGACAAGCCAACGCGTAATCGCGAGCTGCGACCAATGATTCAGTCTTCTTCTGGCGAAACTGTTTACCGAATTCTTTGAAAGCCTGACGTTCGGAAGGGCTTTCGGGGATGAATTCCCCCCGAGATTGTATTCCCTCCTCATTTTCAGTAGAGTCTTTATTCCTACGTTCGTTTTCTCCATATTTAAGCGGCGGATAATCAGGGCATGGTTGAAGTTGTCGGATCCTCGATGGCTGGACCGACGCACGAAGCTCGTGTTGTTGATAGACCTTCATATCTTCTACATATGATTGCTGATCATTGCAATCTCCATTCCTAAATAACTCATGGCCGCCCTTCTGCAAGCGTTCGGGCACTTCTTTCTGTTGTTGTTGCAAGTAGGCTCCGTCACTAAGACTGCCTTTAGCAGAATACGATCGGTCATTATTCCAATTCGTCTGATAGAACCAATCAGATCGCTCAAGATTGTCGTCTGATGAGGCATTCGTGATAGAACGATGAATGCTCTGCCTTGATTCTGAAGTAGAAGACAAGTTCTGTGGAGGTAGTGTTCCCGCATGGTATATATCGCCCAGCTCGTTTTCACCACTGAAGGCGCTATTGGCACTCGCGGTGCTGTCCTTACGTGGACGCATGCTTCCATCAAGATATCCCCGATTATTCGTTGGCGAGGGTGACTGCGGCTTCCGATAATTATTAACCCGAGGACCGCTGTTATCCTTTGACTTTGTACGTGGTCGACCCGCACCAAGTGCCACATTGCGGTGATTATAAGGCGACATTTTATGTTGGTGTTGAATTTGATGAGGATAAAAGTTAGTATTTGGAGGTGGAGGACCTCGGGAAAATGAATTATGGTGATTTGGTATGTTGTAGGGAGGTGTCATACTCATCATTTCGTGGTATGAATAGTCAGGAGAGGTGTGCCCAGGAACGGGCAACATCCCCATAACACCCTGTTGATGCAACTGGTCGCGATGAGGTGTCATGGAAAATTCACTTGAGTGTCCAGGCTGGTCACTTCTCCACCAAATATTATTTCTTCCAATGCCACCTCCATGAATATTATGCATGACATGATGTGGGTGGGATCCTCCACCCAAACTGGCAGGGTTAGCGTGAGTGTGATAGTCATAAGAGCCGTGACCTTGAGAATACTCGGGGGGGAGAGTAAGAGGGGATACCACACCCATGGTTGGGATGTTGCCAAATAAAATATTCTGAGGAGATGGCAGCGGTGAGAGGTGATAATTCTGTGACGAATGATGATGCTGTTGAAGTGGTCCATATTGGACATGGGGATCGTGAGAATAATGAATTTGCAGGCGAGACTGATGTTCGTTGAACATCATATTATTTGAAGCAACATGTTGATGTTGGTGTTCCATCCCGAGATCGATTCGTCCTTCACCCTGTTGACAACCGAAATATCCGTGTTGCGTATGTTGTGATGGATAGTACACGTCCTGGTTGTGGTTTTGAAAATGCGCACCAATGTTTGGGTAGGGATGGGTATTATTGCGAGGCAGAGTTTGCTGAGGCCTTGGGGTAGTAGCGCTCGACACAGCTACCCTTTTGGCAGGCTTAAATGCGCCGACACTAGACGCTGACATTGCCGATATAGGTCCAGTTGATGTTGGCACCAAAGGTCGATTGAATTTCAACGGCTTGGGTCGACTGAATGAGACATTCGGCTTTGCTTCAACTTCATTTTCATCTGTGAGGTCCTCGTTGTCATTAATTTGTGAAATCTCAGCTTCTTCCTCATCTTCGTCGTCATCGTCCTCTTCCTCAACCACATCTTTCTGCGTCAAGCCATTGGCTGCTTCGATATTACTCAAGCCAAGGTCTTCCATATCGTCATCCGCACTATCGTATCCCGTCGACTGTATCCTACGGAATGTTCCATTTTTTGAGGCGGAGACGTCGAATTCGTCGTCCTTGGAGTGCGAGTCAAAAGCATTTCCATGATGAGCGACTGCTATATCATGGTTTTTGGTCTCCTTTTGATTACACTGCGCATTCGACTGTTGTTGGACAAGCCGATGCCTCGCGTCCACAAAATCGTCGTCGTCAGTTAAGATTTTTTCGAGAGAATCCGTCATGCGAATCGTCGCAGGCGAGAAAGCATCGGAACGATGATGGTCCATGTGCAGTTCCGCATTCTTGGCAAGGGTGAAGTGTGCGGGTGTGTAGAGTTGTCGCTGTCGAGATTGCTGGTTCACGGCGGTGCTAGTACCCTGGCTACTCGAGTGAAAGAGATTGGGAGTTTCTACGACTGCATTGCTGCAGTGTTGCGGTTTATTGGAAGGTGTGACAATGGACGATGGCAATGCCGAAAGCTTGTGTGGCGTTTTCCCTGTTCGATTGCCCCCCCCTGACATGATAGGTGTTTCTGCATGACTTCGATCGAGCTCCCTTTCCTGAAACTAGCGCGAATGAAAATGTCAACACAGACCAGAGTGAGCGAATATATGACAGTTGAAAAAAAGACATACACGAAGACAAAAATTGATCGGCCTCAAGTAATGTGACCATCAACCTTCCCGCAAGAGAAGGTGACAAAACTAAGAACCTACATCATTGTGCCCAATCCCATTTCCCGCACCCGGTGTTCGCCGATGCCGTGCCTGCCGCGCCACGCTTACCGGGCCAGGAGTGCGCCGCAACGGCGGTCCATATGTACCATAATTTACAGCAGATGCGGCGGGAGTCGCGGGCAATGCCGATTTACTATTATTATTTCCAGCTAGTGTCATTGTCGCAGTATGTTGTCTTCGGCTGCCGTCTCCGGCAACACTGTTGTCATCTTCGATCGTGTTGCTGCTCACAGATAGGCCGAGCGAAATCATTTCTTCCTCTTCCTCGTCGTCGTTGTCGTCGACGGCAGAGAGCGGGATGCCGCCACCGGCTGGAACCAGAGCCCCGGGTGTTCTATCTTCACTGCGACCGCCGGAAGCGGCGGCGGCGGCGAGAGCGCGGGCATCTGCTGGTGGGGGCGGATGCTTCATAGTCATCGCCTCAGTTCTCTGGTTTCTACCGAGCTATTCAGTGCATTGAAATTTATCTATTTCTCAGCTAAGCATATTAGAATATATCTATGGGTTTCGACTGCGGTCGGCCGTCATAGTCATGGCCTGTCATGGCCATCATCTTCTGCTGCGTGCTGCGAAGGTCTGTCACCTCTGTTGTGTTCTTTTGGATTCGCGTGCTTGAAGCCTTGCGGTGCTCTAGCCGGGCAAAAAACTGAATTCAGTTACCTAGCCAAAATTGTAGGGGTCGGTCTCGTTTCGGTCTCGCACAAAAAGCGAAACTCGATATCTACTGGTATCGTCTCGCATGGTGCGATACCGAGTTGTTTCGCGAAACCTTTTGGTATCGTATCGCACTGTGCGAGACCGATAGTTCCGCGCGAAACCAAGTGGGTTTGGCGATAATGGAGCACTCCCAAAAATTTTCTCGGACACAAAAAATCACAAATCACAAAACACAAAATTTGTGTACTGTACTACGTAAATTTGTGTTTTTATCTAAGAATTTGTGTTTTGTGTCGCAAAATTTGTGTTTTTTGTGAAGAGCCCCTGACCCCTCTTCACAAAAAACACAAATCACAAATACACAAATACACAAATACACAAATTTTTACGAGGTCCTCTCCGTAGACTTTGTATGGGCTGCGCACCCCCCTCCCCAACCATTCCATGTTCATCTTTTGCCCCTCTCGTCTCTCGTCCCATCATCCGATTCGAACATGGGAAAGCGTGGCCCTGGTTGGGATGATGATGAGGAGGATTTCCTCCTCGACGGCATGGAAGAGCATCTTCCCATCAATCCTACCGAATGGAACACAGTGCTGCTCCATCATCAGCAGCGCTACCGCAGGCGCACTCTCACTGCTATTTCGCGTCGTTTTAATGAGCTTGTGCGCACTACCGAGCCAACCGGCGATCCTAACATTCCTCCTCATGTGAAGAGAGCCAAGGCTATTCGCGAGGCAATGATGGAGAAGACAGATGGTACCACTGGATCGCCCGGCGATGAAGAACAACTGAACAGCGACGAAGAGGAGGATGCTGAGGATGGTGAAGATGGGGACAATGATCTTGCTAATTTTTTTAATCCGGCTCCTGTTCCAGCTACTGTTGCAGTTCCTGTTGCAGAAAGGGGTGGAGGAGGAAACGCTGTCGCAGGCAGAAGGGGAGGGGGTGGAGGGAATAACAGTCGTCGGGCACCTACACCTGTTGTTGGTGGAGTTTCAGCTGCTTCTGCTGGTGCCGCGGCCGCGGCTGCTGCTATTGCTGCTACTGCAAGTTCAACGGTTGCATCTTCTGTTGACGCTCCCCGTGTATCTTCCAGGTTTACGTCTTCACTGGGTGTAATGAAGAGGGGTGGAGGAGGATACTTGAGCAAAAAAGGTGAGGATGGTTTTTCCATGCAAAACATGTTTGGAATGATGATGATGTCGCAGCATCAGGCGCGCGAAATGAGTCGCGAGAAGCAGGAGATGGAGCGTGAGATGGAGCGTGAAAGGAATGCCTTTCAGATGGAGCAGTGGAGAATCGATCGCGAGGACAGGGCGCGCGAAGCACGCGAAGCACGTGAAGAACGCCACCAGCAACAGCAGATGATGACAATGATGATGATGTCGATGTTGGGCACAAAGAAGAAGAAGTACGAGTCCGACAGCGACAGCGACAATGATGATAAAGGGGGCAGCAAGAAACGGCGCAAGCATGAGAGGAAGAGGGGACGTGATTGCACCCCCATGAAGCGGGGAGAGCCAAAGGAGGACAACAGTGACAACAATCACAGTGGGGAGGACAACAGCGAATTGGACAGTGAGCAGGACAATAGTAAACTCCCTGCATTGTAGGCACCATAATTTAATGTTTTTATTATTTATCATGAATTTTTAATAATAATTCGCTTACTATTTAATAACTCCCTGCATTGTAGGCACCATAATTTAATGTTATTATTATTTATCATGAATTTTTAATAATAGTCGTCGTCGTCATCGTAGGCGTCGTTAATCATTGTCGTCGTCGCCGTCGTGGTCGACGACATCGCTGTTGTCATACTTAATCATTGTCGTCGTCGTCGTCGTCGTCGTCGTCATTTTCGTCGTCGTCGTGTCGTCGTTGTCGTCGTCGTTGTCATCGTCGTCATCAATCTTTGTCATCGTCGTAATCGTCGTCGTCGTCATTAATCACTGTCGTCGTCGTCATCGTCGTCGTGTCGTTGTTGCTAATTCATATATTCCTCTGCGTCAATTTCTAGTCGAGGCACGAAAAAATTCCTAATTTGATTAATTCCAACCATCCGTGCGCGAAGATTGTATAATAAAACCATCATCTTGATTGCAATTCTACGCTCTCCCTTCTCTTCAAACTGCATTTTGTCACACAATCGTGGAAACGAGGATTGAATCATCCTCATTCCCCACTCTGAAGATTGTCGCATTGATGTTGCTTGCTGATTCCTCAATCGGTCCAAGTGCTGCGCTGCTGCTGTTTCTCCAACCCCAACAAGGTTGTTTTGCGATGACTTGATTATGTATGGGGCATTTCGCATTCGAAATGCCGAATCAACGCAACATATGCCTCCATTATTGTCGTAAACCTTTTTTAGTTTGTCGTATATGTTCCCCCAGTCGGCAATCGTGCTATCATGTGTTGCACCTGGAAGGTTCATGTGGGCGATAGGGATGGTTCCGTCAGGGCAGAAACAAAAAACTGAAGTGACAAAGTGGTTGTGCTTCCAACCATTGTAATAATATGATTGTTTTTTCGTCGATCCTGATTGTTGTATTGGTGTTTTTAGACCATCCATTGCCGACCATACATCATTGAGCAGCGGGTACTTTGCGGCGATCATCTCCTTGTATTGTTGTATTTTTTCTGACGACGGCACACCAATCTTTGCATGTTCGTTGTTATTGAGTGCTTCAGCAACAATACGGCGTCCAAAGCGAAGATACATTGTCAAATTTGTCATCGTCATCCCAAACGTCATTTGAAGATGCATCATCGAACCACGCGTTCGCGTCCAGGCAAGAACAAGTCCAAGACAATCAACGGCAGTAATCATACGCTTCCTTCCACGCTTGTTCAGCTTAACATCAACATCACCAAAAGGAGTGTAGGTGTCGAAGAGCGGCGCAATGAGCCCCAACACATACTCAAATGTGAGATGATCAAACCCAGTCAGGGTGATCATGGCTTGGTCATTGTACGAGAAGAATAATGCGCGCCATGCGGAACACTGCACCGGATGAAGCGACACACGTGGGATACGACGCTGGCGTAGTTGTCTCTCCTCGTCGCTGAGCGCACGATGGAAGCGCTTCTGATAACGCGAATGTCGACGCTTGTAGGGGCGTCTCTCTTCCTCCTTGGCAGCGAGGAATAAGAAGAACCAGAACCAATCCATTGTTACCTTGTGATGAAAAGGTAGAAGGTAGAACGTTATGTGTTATGTGTTAAACACATAAATTTTAGAGCGGCCCAAAATTAACACAAAACACAAAACACAAAACACAAATTTGTGTTTTGTGTTATGTGTTTTGTGTTTTTCCAGGAAT
>JALLBB010000491.1:0-14797 GCA_036939735.1 Discostella stelligera
TGCACACTTGTAATATATAATATTAGCTAATAGAATATGCATAAAATTACTGATTGCCTTGAAGACTTGTTTGTATTTGTCGATAGTCACTATTAGGGCAATGAGGCTTGTTGTCGCTGCGCTATGTGCACCAAAGAAAATCTCGCATGCCCCCGCGAAGTATTTCAACTGCTGAATAAGTTCGGTGTAAGTTGTTGGCGCTTTGACTTCTTGTTTGCTGGCTGATTTATTTCGTCTAACGTGCGCCCTTTCCCTTGTGTTTGAATGATGTGCAGGATGAAGTGACGGTTTTGTTGTTCAGCTGCAAGGAGTGGTTTGACTTCAAAAATGCAGAAGGGGGAGAAATTGCTTGGGGTGCTGTTGTCTGCCCAAAGGAAACGGCCGTTGTAGAGCGCTTGAGTGAATCCGATCGAAAAAGCGGCGTCATTGAGGTGGAGGTTCTTGAATTGCATGTTGAGTTCTTGATCTGCGATCCCGTCGGTTTCAGCGTTGAGAAAACGCTTACATGAGTTCAACGGTTCATTGGGGACAGAGTCGGCGTCGTCGGCGGAGGCAAACAATATCAGTTGTTTGACAGAGGAGTGGAGCTTTTTGATGCGGTCCTTCTTTTTATCATCTTTTTCCATGTTGAATTCGAGTTGGCGGGTCATGAGGTCATTTGCCGCGGCTGCTTTTTCACTTTGGCGAGAGATGCTGTGCGCTAATTGTTGGAGGATGGCATCGTTTGGGGCCATTCCGACAAGAGGGTTGGGGTTTGGGTGGAAAAGGGGTGGAGGGCCCACGGGTGGTTGGACTGGTATCGCGGCATGATGTTGGATGCATTGTTGGTGGCGAGTGGTGTGGTAAGTCTCTGCTTCATCGTCGTTTGGGTCAAAAAAGAAACCGATGGGGAAGATTTGGTTTTTCTTGATGCCCCATGACCACATGGCGAAGTGTTTGAGCGTAGTGGCGGTGTTCGGCATGTAGTTGGGGTCGCTTGCTTGCTGGGTAGTGTTGAAAAGGTCCGCACCAGTTTTGGCTGCGAGGATGAGTTTGAACGGGTCATCGGTCCGCACGTTTGAGATGGCGTCAAGGAGCCAGGGAGGAGGAAGAAAGGAGTTGCATCCATGGAAGTTGATGTTGTCCTCTATGTCATCAAGAAGAGGGGCTTGTAGGTCCAACAATTCTTCGAGAGTGTTGCAGGCAAGGATGTCGTTGGCCGCGGGAGTGATGATATCGCAGGTGTTGGTGATGGCGACAATGATTACTGGGGCGGTTTTGTTTGTCCCAAGGAGGCAAACAACCTTGTCGTGTGGAGCTAGGATGGTGCCTCCCAGATTTTTGAAACTGTGGAGGATGATAATGCCGTTCCCGGTGTCGCCTGCGAGAACAACGGAGTCGGTGTCATTGGTGAGCAGGGCGAGTTTGGCCTCGGGGGAGGTGTCATTGGACCACGCATCCAGGTAGGCAGCGGGAGTTTTGTTTTTGGCGGCGTTAGACGCGCGGGAGGAGAAGAAGGTGTGCCAGTTGGGGGAAATAGTCATGTTGAAGGCAATTAGTGATGGAGAGAGTAGTGGGCGCGGAATGCGGAGGAGTTGTTTTATTTCTATCTATCAGTGATAGGAGAGAGGCGGAACGGCTACGATTGACGACGGCTTTGCGACGGCAATGAGGCCTCTGGCTGGATGGATGTGGTCCGGCCACAGGCGTCACTCCGCAGGCACGCCAAAGATCTTGCGCCAAAACTATCCGTAGGATGTAGATAAAATATTTGCCTCTCTCCCACTACTTCGTACCTCCGTCTGCTTTCCCACAAAATCTCTCGATCTCGCTCGTTCTCTCCTGCCTTCGCTCCATCCTTCTCTCCTTCGCGAACTCGGCGGGCTCACCAACGGTTCGTGTGGAAACGACAGACTGCACGCACGCAGGACGAAGCCCGCTCCTCGTAGTACGATACGAACGAGGGCATCATCATCAACCTCTACCCAAAACTACAATCGCTAACAACTAGGTAGTACCACAACAAGAACAATGACGATGACAGAGATGATCGGATCATCACCTCCATGGTCGACCACTCAACATCCTGCGTAGGATGCCCCCCTCCTGGTAGATGATAGAGGAACGGCAACAAGATTCTAAGTTATAAATATGTCAGAGAAACGCATTGAAAGCGGCGGCAACAGCAACAACACCACCGTGCCATCCACGCCATCATGGATGACGGACCAACGACAACGACGTCAGAATCGTCGTGGCTATGGGCGGCGTTTCAGCGGGATTGGTCTCGGCAGCCTGAGCGGTAGCAATAGCGGCATTCACAGCACTGCCTCCCGAAATCATCGCAGCAGGGAAACGTCTTCCCGGTCGGCTGCTGGAAGTGGCTCTGCTTCGACGCTTGATTATCATGACGACGAGGAGCCGCATGAGAACCATTTCCTTCCAAGTAGTTCCACTGCGAGAATCCAAGGAGGCAGACCGCCCCGTCCGCAGCAGGGCGATGGTCACAGTGGAGGAGGGTTGGATTTGCTGGATGAATTTGAGCTCATGAGCAAGCCAAAAAAAAACAGGCCCAATAACATGCCACGTCCACCACAGCCACCGTCTCGGTCTCGAGCGGCGACCACGGTCGCCAAGGCAAGTAGCTCTACGCCGGCGTTCAAATTTGCCACCCCCAGTACTTCCATGATTAATTCATCGCCGTTCGAATTCGAATCCGAGTTTAGCAACGGCACTGATTATGATTTGCAGGGGAACCAGAAGCAGCACCCGCATTCCTCCATGCCTGGCACTCCCATGATCAAAATGGACGCAAGCAAATCGCTACATCAATTTCGAAAGGACATGACAGCTTCCATATCGAATGAATTCAGAGTACCATCTTCGTTCAGCATTGAAGAGAATGTCCATCCAAATGACAGCGGAATGCTCAATTATAATAGCATTAGCAACCTCGCGAAGAAGGGCGGCGCTAGGAGATCGTCTCGCATCGGACAATTAAAGTCCAGAGAGGCAAATAATAATACTAATCATCCTAATGGTGTCATGAAGGTAACAGGCCTATCACAATTGTCGTCGTCGGCATCATTATTTGAATCCGAGCCAACCTGCTACAACAAGTTCAACTCCAAAAAACGAAGCGCCACCGAACCTTCCAACAGTGCTACTGGTGAACTCGATCGACACTCCAAATTAATGGGAACGAGAAATGCAACCATGGCATCTTTCTCGTCGGGATTATTATCCAAGTCTACTCCCTCTAGGATTGGGAGTGAAACGACTACTGGGTGTCATCGGAGTGAGTCATTTTCGAGCCTTGCGCAACGATGCGGCTCGTCTCAAGGCTGGGCCTTGGCGAGCAACACTAGTAGCAGCAGCAGTGGCAGCAGTAGCGGACTCATCCACCAGAGTCTAGAGAAAAAGAGATCAAACAGTATGGCATGCATTCAAGACTCCAACAACACATGCAGCGTTAGCACCACCACTCCCACTGCACTCGATACACCGTCGGCCCAAGCCTCCAACAGGCGAGCACTATATCACCGTTCAAGCTCCTGCGGAAATGTCTTGTCGGAAATGAAGTTTACCTCAAACTCTCCTTCCTTACTTGTATCAACCCCAGAGATGCTGCTGATGCAGCAACAGTTACCGGGTGGCGGTGGAGGCACCACACTCTCCACACCCACCGCCGTGAGCAGCGCGTCGTCATCACGCAAACGTCGTTCGACGGATGTTACATCCACCTCTCCACTACTGGATGAGTTCGAGAAGGTGGGAGAAGGTTCCAACTATGAACAACGGACGCGATCGCGCAAGAGCTCTCCGTCGTCGCCTGCTTTTCAAATGCATCACGAAGAGGTTGCTACGACGACTTCATCCGTGAAACCTGCAGGATTAGCAATGAGCTTCTTTTCGCCGCCGCCACTACCATCCATCGCGAGAGCGACAACAAGTTTTGGATGGAACGATGCGTTGGCTACGCAGGTGGATAGGACATTGGAAGACGTGAGAGACAAACTAAATGATGTCTCCATGATATCCACGAGGAGTGATGACGACGACAACGATGATGACGATGAGCACTCGACCAACACTAGTTTCTCCGAGGATGAGTGCGACACTGCCGATGACGATGAAGTTACTCCACGAGAAATGACAGATGTGGAAATCTTTGAGAGCAAATCCTCCTACGACGACTTTAAATTCCTAACCAAGTCGCTTCAGAAGTGTACACAGTCGACTCGGGGCAAGGTGGCATCCATGGGGCTGAACAATGGGTGTGTCATTGCGTTACCGCCCGATTGGACCTTTGAACATCGTGCGAAATTTTCGAAATGGGTAGCTATTGCATTCGGATTTCGTGTTGGGAGCGTAGGTGGTATTGGTGGATCTTTCCTGAGATGTAGTGATGCGGAGGGTAAAGCAGTTTTTGACCGACTTCTCCGGATATTGAATGATTACAAGAATAATAGGTTAGAGGAATCGACAATGAACGCGAAGGAGACCGAAAAATTGAATGAGTCAAATTTTGCGAAGCCAAAAGTCAGGTATGTTCGCGACATGATGTGCATTTCTCCAATCTGCCGTCTTTGCTATGACACGCACTGAATGACTTGCTTTTTGCTCTTTCGATTATAGGCTTTCTGTAAAGCTAAGCTCCACGCGACCAGCATGTTTCAGGGATGGGCCATCACCCTTTTGTGATGGTTTAGTGGAAGACCTTCTCACGGATGATATGAAAGGCATCACATTAGATGAGAAAAAACCTCTGAAGCGTCATGGCAATTATTCCGTACCTCAATTCATTCGTTCAATGACTCTTCAACCGCTCGCGAACAAAATCAAAAACACCACTCTGCCTTGTTTCCGTTCCCCTGTGGGTGAGAATGGGCGACGATCTGGTGGTAGACGGCTCCTTCGTCTATCTTCCGAAAGTGCCATCAATGGGTCTGATTTTAGTAATCAACTTCATTGTATGGGAAGTCCAAGTCCACTGCCAAATCGCTTTCCCGGCAAACGGATTCGTGACCACGCGAGTCGCGCACTTCAACCAGCACGTCGGCCTAGCCTTCCGAAAATCCGGTCGAGCTTCGAACGACCGAATCACCAACAACAAGCTTGTTCGAAGCTCTTTGACTCACCTCATCCACGTAATAACTACCTTGCACTGGAGGCTTCGTCGTGTTTGGAAAATGTTTTGGAAACGTAAGTTAGTTTATTGACTTTCAGTGTAGTTGGCGTTGTGCGAGCTTACACGCGGCTTATTCGTGCCTCGAATCTACAAATTCACAGTCCGATGCCAAAACACATTGAACACTGGGGTTCTAGGCCAATCTCTGGTAAAGATTGGGGAGAGTCAATGCGTTGTTGCGATGTCACAATTAACGGATGCAGTCGAGTCTTAGCGGAATCTTGGATTGCCTCAGGTACGTGCCAAACAACAATTTCATTTATATCTTTTGTGCGGCGTACGACTAAGTAGTGCGCCTTTCAATTGGTAGAATTCTTTAATAATGATGATTTGTGCTCTGAGTACCACATCGCGTTGGACGAAGAAGAAAAAATGTCTTTACTTGCACTGCACGATTCGGACTTGAACTTTGACCATGATTATGACAATGAAATCACCTACTTTACCGGCGAAAGTATTGAAGACGATTGTCCCACCAAAATAATTTCAAAGAGTATAACATTTTCTCGATGCGACAGTGTTGGAGCATCTGCATTTGATCTTCTTCATCTCGACGAAAAGCAAATGGATGACAGGAATCCACTCGGGCAAAATAGACGCCGAAACATGAAGCTGCAAAAATATGCAAGGATGTCATTGTTCATAGCCGCCGCACCAGACTTTAAACCGCCGAACCTTAAACGTTGCTATCGACTTTCCGAAACCCCGACAAAGAAATGGACTCCATCGAAAGCAACACCATTCAGCAGTATCACTGAAAGCACTGCTTTTTCTCACGTGCTTTCCTTTTTGAATGAAGGAGATCTCATACACTCTGCATCACTTGTTTCTACCAGGTTTGCAGATGTTGCGGCAGAGGCACTGGGAAACTTGATGCTTGTGAGTGTGGGGTTCGATCCAACAAGGAGGAGGAACAGAAGGCTTTCAAACGAATCTGACCATTCTGATTTGTCCGACAATTATGATACGCTATTTGGAAAATCTTCTCTCGCAAAGTCGATGGAAAAAGGGTGGCAGCTCTTAATGCATCAATTTCCGTGGGCCCAGTTTCTCTCTGATGGTGCATTCAAGAGAGTGTATAAAGTCTGGAATAATTACTGTGGGGCTTACGAGGCCGTTTCAGTGATGTAAGTAAATTGCTATGTCTGATCTATCGCTTTGCCACGACTGAGGCTCATATAATGAAATTGGTGTTCAGGGACGTCGACGCCATTGATGATGTCGGAAACCTTAGTTTGGTTGGGACGGAGCTTGCAGTATCCGTCATTTTGTCATCACTGACGAAACGAAACATCTGCCCAAATTTCGTTGTCACTAGGGGGGTATTCACGTGCCAGCACGAGCCCCCTGCTGCGCTCTGGGGGAGCAGAGAGGACTGTGCACCAAGCGGCATCATCTATGATGGCCGTGCCCAATCTCTTAGTGATCAAATGCCGCAACCTGGAAAAATCGGAAAGTAAGTAGTGGACATCCCGTTTGCGATTTACCTATACACCTTGCTGATTGTCGATGCACCGAAACTTTCACATCTCTTTTCAGTTACCAATACATCAGAATGGAACTATGTGACAATGGCGACGTGGAGGAGTTCATTCGGAATCACCCTGACAAAATGCTTACACCGTGGGATTGTCGAAATCTGTTGTTTCAGATGGCGTTCGCTCTTCATGTCGCTGCTGATCGCTTCGGTCTCAAACATTATGATGTGAAGCTCCTGAATTTTTTGTTGCAATCTGCAACTGATCCGACAATCGCTGTTGAAGATCATCCATATGTAGTCCTGAGGTACGGCGTCGGCTCGCATATTTTCCGACTTCGAATGCACCCATCGGCAGCTAATATTGCCAAACTGGCTGATTATGGTACGGCTGTGATGAGATCTGATACCGATGGCCAACCAGTTAGTCTTGGCCAGTTCACTACGCTTGAAAATACACCTCCAGACTTTCTAATCCTCGGTAACGCTGCCGAGCAAGGATATGGACACGATTCATTTGGACTTGGACTTAGCATGCTTCACCTGTTTACTGGAAATTGTCCGTATGAAGAGATTCTTGACGAAGTAGTATGTCCTGAAAATCTGAAAGGGAAGCTACGTTCGATTTGGAAGCAAAAGTCACACAACGTTATCCACAGTGTGATTATGGACAATAATGGTGTTGAAGATCAAACTCTCTACGACACGCTGTACCGTTTCCTTGTCCTCTTCGGTATTCCAGAAAATCAGTTTGACATCAAGAAGAACGGCAAGGTTTGGCACGCTATCAATGCGACGCTGAGCACTCCTAACAGGCAGATGCGTTTGAAGAAATCATCAGACAGTGAAGTCTACAGTCGGGACAGGAAGAAGTATTCCCTATTGGAGGGAACTGATAAGCGAATTGCAGATGCTCGTCGTCGGCTGTCGGTAAGCATCCGTGATGTAACCCATCTTAATTATTGTTTGCCAATACCGTTCTAATGAAAATATTAATTATAATTTACTCCTCTCAGGAACTGGACGGTGCAATGGAACTTTTGCTATCACTTGTTTCCTTTAATCCCAAGACGAGGGCCACACCATTGGATGTAATCAATTCTAGATTGATGGCCGAGTTGATTGAAGACGACAACGTTATGTACTCCGAAGATGACATCGTGAAGTCGTATACAGCTTACTATTATAAATAAAAAGTAAAAGATGCAGAATACACATCACATCATCATACGTGACTCTAGGGCCCAAACACTCCAACCGGCACTTTCTACAGCGGGATACATCAGACATTCTACACCGATCGATATTGAAAACAAACATGTTGCTCCCTGCAATGCAGGGGCACAACCTTCCGACTTATCATTCAACCCAGACAAGACCATACTCGAAACATCACACACCCAGTGTCCATAGTCAACTATTGGAGCTGACATCACAATTACCAACAGCATTGACAATTGACACCTCTTCATTCAATTTCTCGGATATTGCTATTTCCACTTTAACGGCCTTTGCTGATAAGCATATTCAGAAATTTGAATGTATGAAGTACAGATGCAAAACCAAAACTCACCCCTTCGACCCAACAATTAAGATCTCAGGGGAGCAAGTCATTAGAGACCTACTCAGACAGGACATGGTACTCCTCCCATTCGTCATAGACCCACTTGGACAACTGGGTCCAATCCTCAACAACTTTCTCTTTGGATCTGATACCAATCTCCAGTACAGAGTACAGAGTCATTGGATAATGCGAGAATGCTTGCACAATGTTCTTCCGTTCGACTACACATCCTTGTCCAGTTGGCATACTTCACTCAGCAGACAGAAACATAAAATATAGCAAAACACAACCCTTCTTTGGATACTCATGCACAGCACCAACACCATTGATTTCTTATGTACAACAACTAGGTTTAGGACTCACCAAGGCATTCACAACACATATCAGGAATGCGACACGCGCCACCCCCTGTCACACAACAATGAGCCAATATGCTTGTTTACGTCACTTAGTTCAATGTAGAACATAAAATTGTTGATGTTATTGACTTCAAACGTCCTCCTTCACCATAATCACCTATTTTTGGCAGCAAGGAACAAAACGATAAATTTGGCGAAAGATTTGGCGGGAGATGGTGTCACTGGACTTGCTCTGCTAATCATCGAGCAATAATAATGATGATTCCCATGGAATTCCACTTGCCACCACTGGCATCGACGCATAATATTGTTTTGCCTCCCCCCATTCCATTCAGGTTGCATATCGCTGTGGCATCCACCGTCGTCTCAGGGATGGTATCAGCGTTCACAGATCCCAAACCAGTGCAGCGCCAGCTCAATCCGCTCACAGTCTCTCCGACATTTCCATTCTTCTCGGCAAACACGGGAGCACCGCTGACGCACCACCACCTTCAGCTCCGCCCATCTCAACATCAAACAATATCTGCCTTTTCCTTATCACCGCTGTTATCGACCGATGTCGCGTCTTACCTCAACTTGTTTGAAATTTCGGGGAATGTCCCTTTTGTATCCTCGCTCGTGCTCAATGCCGTCTTATTCTTCAGCCTCCGTCCCAAACTCATGACCATGCTCACGCCTGAGGGATTTGCTCATTCTTTAGCACTTGGAACAATGCTGTGGACGACACTTGGATGGAGGGGATGGACAGTATGCGTCCTATACCTATTTCTTGGACAGTTGGTAACGAAAGTCGGTTTCGACACGAAGCAAAAATTGGGCATTGCCGAGGGTCGAGGTGGTCGTCGGGGCCCTGAAAATGTCTGGGGTAGTGCCTTCACGGGAACGCTGTGTGCTGCCGCGGCGGCGCAAGCCGTGAAATCAGGCACTCTCTTTCTTGGTGTATCGTCCAATGTATGGATTTTGGGCTACGTTGCCTCCTTGGCAACCAAGCTGTCCGATACATTTGCATCAGAAATCGGCAAGGCGTACGGAAAAACCACGTTTCTCATCACAACATTGCAATCTGTACCAAGGGGGACGGAAGGTGCTATATCGCTTGAGGGTACTGTGGCATCGATTGTGGGTGGTTTGCTGCTATCCTTGTATGCCTACCTGATAGTGGGTTTGATACCTTCGATACAAGGTGTGGGTGTGGCAACGTTGGCTGCCTTTATGGCCACGATGGTAGAAAGTTTGATTGGTGCGACATTGCAGGGGAAGAATGGAACAAGCTGGATGACAAATGAGGTTGTCAACTTTTTCAACACATTAATTGGTGCAACAATTGCTATGTCAATGGGCGCGCTTGTCCTCGGCATGTGAATTGCTCGACAGCGGGCTACTTTGCGTGAAGAAGTAATATTAAGTCGCATCGTATTTATATTTCTTCTATTAAGTTTAATGCCAGTGCTAGTTTTTGATCCATCCTAGGAGACGACAGTGACAGTTCAATGTCAGAGACTACCATGTGCAGCCATTACAAACTGATATGCGTCGCAATACACCCTTGTGTGTGCCTCTATGATGGACGATCCTTCATTATCATTTGGGTACCCACCTCCCATGGTGATCACTAAGGGGCATTTCATTTTACGTGCAAAATCAAATACCATGTGATTCCGCTGAGAAATGCCTACACTCGTAATGCACAAGCGCCCCAGTCTGTCATCTTTGTGAATGTCTACTCCAGCTTGAAAGAAGATCAAGTCGAAATTGCGTCGCGCCTCAGAGAATGGTTTTTTATAGGTGTCAATTATCGCATCAAAATCATGTCGTTCGATCCGTTTCAGCCAATAGTGCAGGGTGGATAGGTATGTTTCATCGTTGCAACCAACTGGCAGCTCCACATCCAAATCAGAGTTCTCTTTTTTTGAGAAAAAATTTCCACTACAATGCATTGAAAATGTTTGTACTCGATCATCTTTATCGAAAAGTGAAGCGTTTCCATTTCCTGAATACCGCATCAAACATTTCTGCTTATCAGGATTTGTTCAGTAAATATCATCGCTCGATGGATCTATTCTCTTCTCACCTTGGTGGACATCTAAATCAAGAATTAGAATGCGACGAATAGATGGCGAAGAATTATTTTCTGCCGAAGAACGAGAGTATCGTTCCAGGAGCACATTCGCGGCAACCGCAATGTCTGGATCGATATTGATCAGAAAATGTTGCACAATGCACTCGTACATTAGTCAGAAACGTGAACACTCTACCTGAAAAAATGCAAAACCCCTCTCCATAATCCTTGAAAGCATGATGGGTCCCACCTGCTATATGTGCTGCAGAAAAAGGGTGACGACACGCAGACTCATCAGAATATCGACTTCTATAATTCATTGTGGAGTTAAGGGTTGTAATAAATACCTGCCCAACATAAATGTTTATTGTTTGATAATGGTATCAAACTTTCACAACGTCTCACATGTTCTTCCCACGCAGCACATGCAGCAGCTACGGTCCCACCCACGGAACTTAACGTTCTATTCACATGTTGATTGCTGTGATGAAAATAGAATATTGCAATTTATCAAAAGAGTTCAGACGGACATGTTTGTTCACAAAATAACGATTCAGGGAAGCTGTCACATTGAATAGTACCTCCATGGAAATCCAATGTTGCGATTTTCACTCTCGGTCATTTTGCCATTTAGATAGCGATGAACATAATGGGCATCGTGAGTTGTCAGCAATTCTTCCGTGGTTGCCAATGGTGAAACACGGAAATCTTGTTATACAAATCAAAAATGAGAACTGTAATCGAGACAAATTAGAAGTGTATGCTGTAACTCTGTATGATCTCACCACAGTACACTCTTGGTTGAGTATCATTTGTTGTCCACCCTCCCACTTTGGCTTGAACCGACTCGCGCACTTTTCTGTACTTCCACATGGGAAATCGATGGCCTGGTGGCAAGTCAACTTCGTAAACATCATTGTAATATATTGGGAAGAGTGGCAAATCTACAGGGTACTGAATGCCTTCATTCTTAATGCTTGTAGAATGGAATAGACGATGTTTGATTACATTTCGACTTGATGGCCTCCAGGATGTCTGAAATGTTGTCGTCGCAATCGAGGAAATGAATAAGAGTGTATCGCTGTGAAATGGCGAACTTGATTTCCCACTGCGGAGGAGAATCAGCATCGTGCTCCGAAGGTTCATCATGTGCGTATCAATCTCTACCCTTCAACTTTGCAGCACCGTCATCGCGTGAATAGTAGTTCAGTTGGATGGAGATCCATTCCATCACCATCATGACGGACCTTGCTTTGTTTCCCGCTGTTTGCTTCCCGCCGTTTTTCTGGTGCACAAACTCCAAAGAACACTACTACTACTCTACCTACACTCGAACTCAACAATCTCAATAATTCAATCCTCACCACCAAAAACACACCCACGATGACAAGCTGCGACAAGCTACCCTGATGGGATGGATGCAGTCGATGATGGTGACTTCGACATTCATAATCGTTTCATCGATTTTCTTTTCTACGGCGAGAATATAGAACTTCATCGTTCGAATAGGTAATGCAATTACCAGTAATATTATTATGTCGCCATGCCTGACTTCCCTGCGAATAATCGTCCACTGGGCGGCAGAACCACGCAACGTATACGTCGGAGTGGTCTAGGCTTGCGCAATCGAGTTGCCGTGACGAAGCTGCTTCTTCTGCTTGTTTTCTCGGCATCCATACGAAAACTATTCACACTGACCAGCCCAAGTTTCGCAGATTTTCGTGACGCATCGGTCTATGTAGCCTTCCATTCGCCACAAAAGAATGCGACGCAGTTTCGTCCTCCGAATGACTTTGAGTTGGAAAGCCTTCATAAAATTTCTCTTGCGCATGGAACGTTCTTTTTTGGGCCCAACAGTCGCCAAGTTGATGTTGATTCCACCTACGAGCCGGAGTTGAACTCTATTCAGAAGGAATTTCTCAACGACGAAAGTATTGATGTCCAAAAGGAAAAGGAGCGGTGTGCACGATACAATTATGAAATATTGGACGACGCTAACCCCAAACGACGACGTCTCTTCTTGGGATCATTGCTCGGTGATGATAGCATGGAAGTACTGCGAGCGGTGGGTACCGAGGTCTACAACATATTCGACACCGTGTCTTTCATCGAGAGCAATTCCACTCTCAACATGTCTCCAAAGGAATGGAAATATTACAACCGGGAAAAATCATGGGATCACTTGAACACACTCTATCAACTCTTTGGACCAAAGACAAAAGTCAGTGTTGAATATTACGTGAGCTCACTGGAAGACTTTTTTGGTCGACAGTCCGATTTATCCTTTGAATATTGTCAACGAGAAGGATCCGCACATCGATGGGCGCTGAATGGGATGAGATCAGATGATATCGGAATCATATCGGATGCAGATGAAACCTTCACAAGGGATTTTTTGAGAGCGATGCAGATATGTGACGTGCCTGAATTTAGACCCAATCAGGACTGCATCCATTCGAAACTTATTGCATCGACAGTTGTTTTCGAATCTAGCCCCAACTGCCAAACTAAGGATAGACGATGGCGGCATCCGGATGCCATTTTAGGAGAATGCGTGGAACATGTTGGAAACTCATCGTTGCATCCACCGGCAAAACGAGAATACGAAGAAAGGCACGGCCTCCGAGGCCACGGACACGGAGAAGATGGAAATTTCTCGGCATATTTTTCCGAGAATGGCTTGGAACCAGATAATGGTGTCTATCCTTCGTGGACGGCAGCTGATATGAGAAGGGAAAGAGGGGGCTCGCAAGCGGCAATGGATGACGGTTCACCAACGGGGTATCACTTCCACAACTTTTTCACTAATGCCAACGCAATCCATTTCAAGTATTACACATATGGGCATGCAGCGTACGACGCCATGGACAAGCCATTTTGGCAGCTGCACGAGGACATACAGTTGGCAGTAGACTGCGCTCACGGGAAAAGCGATGGTAGAACCATCTCGTTGACCAATTTCAGCAGTATTGGGTCGCCAATATACTATCTTAATCATGTTGCTCGAAGTAGGAGGCATGCTTTGTGGCAGAGTATTGTGATAGACGAAGAAGAGTCATGGAGGAGTGCACTCAACAGAAGTGGTGACGATGAATAATGTACATTAGATTTGAGGTGCGCACAATAGAGAAGAGGCGGCGAGGGATAATACATAATGATTGAGTTTCAAAATTTTATATCATAGCAGTTGGATGTTACAAAAAATAAAATGAATTCCTTGCCTACAAGTTATTTATTCCTATGTATTCTTCTTTTCTTAATACAATAATCCGCGGGACAGTTAACGAAAACAGGCCTGTATCAATCGTTATCGCATGATAGGATGCAATTCAGGAGTTTCGTCATTTTCTGCAGAAGCTTTCACTTAAGCAGATTCAAAAGGAGAGTTCACTTCATTTCTATTCATAGCCGTATGAATAGTCAGTTGGGCCGTAATAATACGTCGGATAATAAGTAGGAGCACGCTGACATTGCTGATCAGAAAGAAGAATGTGGGTCCGGAGCAAGCTTTTCATCGCATCAACAATACTACTGCTACTATCTTCTGCTACAGGAGAATGTTGCTCCTCGTCATCATTATAGGAAGGCGGATGAAATGTAGGAGTAGCACGCAGATGCTTGCTTCCATGATTCCGTAGGCGGACTGGATGGTCGACAGTCGGTGGGTATGGAGCGGGAGGGTAGAGACCGTCATAATCTGGAGCAACATCTGGAGTGACATTGGATCTTGTATCGCTCTTCGATGGTACAAGAGGTATGTCTTGCCAGCGAGGAGGGCCGACTGCCGGGGTGCCCCTGTCAGGCGGCATTGGTCGCTCGGGATAGGGAAGTATCGGTATCGCTGATGCTGCTTCATCCCGAGAGATAGCAGCTGTGGATGACAACAATGCGATCATTGCCGCAATGACACTAAGCTTTGTCATCATGGGGAACATGGTTGCTTTCGTGACAACGATAAAAAGATTGTGAGCACATGAGCTTTGAATTGTGAATGCACACAATACACTTCATTGCCTCTCTTTCCATTGGACGCGAATGGCAGGAGAAGGAGGATGATGTTGTGTCTGTGTTGTTCCTCCAGCTGTGTGACGCTTTGTCGAATCTTCTTTCCTTCCGCATCACCATCAACTCAGATCACAGATCACCCAAACTACGTATGTTATTACTA
>JALLBB010000492.1:0-14803 GCA_036939735.1 Discostella stelligera
AGGCAAAGAACTGGAAAAACGTAGTATCCCCAAGTAATCCTTGTGAAGATCCACTGGTTGCATTTCTCTTGATCCACTCATTGCATTTCGGCAACCATGAATCTAGTACCCCTGCAATGGGTTCAAACCTTTCGCTACATTTTGGTAGCACTCTATCAATCCACCCACTGGCATTTCGGCAATGACGAATTGATGAAATCTTCAATCAAATAAATCCCAACATCACACTCATGTGACATTGCAGGAGTATTGTCCATACACTCTGACCCGTTGTCTCCACGATAGGGAGGAGACCGAAATGTTGGGGGTGGAAGTGGAAGATCCAAAAACACGAAAGGCTTGTTAGCCACTTCTTCAGTGACCTTTACGCCAATAGATCCAGGAGTAGGATTGTTTGTACACCCTGACCCATTGTCTCCATGGTAGGAAGGAGAACGAAATGTTGGTGGCGGTAATGGTAGAGCATGCAATGCCAATGATGATGAAGAAAACGTCAGCACCAGGACAGCTCGCAACAATGTGGATGCTGCCGAGCACGAAGGCCTTGTGTGTGATGGACGAGTGCGATCTCGGGCAGTAGCCAGGGATTGTCTCTCCACAGAGATGACGCTACTCGAGGTAGGCTTCCTTTCGGAAGGGAGACCTACAGTAGTATTCGAGGTGGTCTTCATTTCGGAAGATCGACCTAAAATAATATCTTGTACTAGGTCCCACGTACTTTCAACGTAGAATGCAGCACAAAATACGACACCGCCGACGACCATTTATTCAATGGAATCGGATTGCGCAATAGCGGAGCAAACGGCAACTGAGCACCGAACCCCCCTCCGCTATGGATGAATAGGATATTCTCGCTTATGCAGCGGTAATTAATTCGCAAAGGCAGCGAATAAGGGCATCATAACCTGTCAGTACTACAGCGTACCAGACTCCTGCATCCCTATCAGCAACAAGCGTAGGATAGAGGTTACGTCTACTATCTACGCTAGGTCTGACAAGCGGGAGCATCAACTCCTACTACTACCATGGAATAAAAGTATTACACAACATTAGTCTCGACATCGCCCACCATGACTGCAGGAGCTGCCTCTGTTGAGGAGGCTGGCTCAATGGAACGGGGGGGCACAGACACATCCTCCGGCATACCATCGCAGCATGCACACCAAAGCCAAATGAGACGAATTGTGGAAGTCCTTCGTGGGGGAATGGAGCGTCTCGGTACCAACGAACCATCAGCATCCTTCTTTCATGGCAGCGCAGACGAGGATGGTCGAACTCGAAAATTGATTCGTTCCGCTCGAATAGCCTCAAAACAATATCGACAAGAAAGAGAGGTTGGAGTGAAGAATGTGCTCAAAAGACTCAAGAGTGCAACTACCACCAACAACACCACCCCGATAGATACACTATGCATGAAATCCGATGGGGTGTCATGGGAGATGGCAAAATTCGTAGATTCTAGCGAAATTGAATCCGAATGTAGCAGTAGCGGTGAAACATTTCGATTCAAACGACAATATATCTATCACAATATCCCATGTGTCATTCGAGGTCTTGACAAGACGCAATTCGCAAGTGTCACTTCTCAATGGCGCACTTTTGACAATAGCCCAACCTCTATCGGGACCCATGTGACACCACAAATCAACACGGGATGGTTTCGGCGCTTTATTGGAAATGAAACAATGGTACCGGTTCGATTTACAGACGCGACAGCAAATGATGTCAATGACCAAGGTCTAGACGATGAGGGTAGAGCCAAAGAATGCAATATTAGACAAATGACTCTCGATGAATGGATATCAATATGCAAAAATCAACAAAATCACGCAACTCGAATAAATGATAGAGATCGAGTGGAATGGTACCTAAAAGATTGGCATCTCCTTCAATTCCTTGCTCATCAGGACTCTCCATCATCATTACCATTGTATACAACCCCAAGAATTTTTGAACGTGACATTCTCAATCGCTTCTTGGAACGATGCTGTACCGACGGAAAGAAGGGAGGCGACTACAAATTTGTGTATTGGGGTCCGGCGGGATCACGAACGTCACTGCATTCGGATGTGCTGCACTCATTTTCGTGGTCGTACAATGTGGTCGGGATGAAAAAGTGGATATTCCATGTACCACCACCATCCACTACTACTTGTACTGTGGACAACGATCACGAGTGTATGGAGAAGCATTGCTTCGAAGTTACTCAACGTGCTGGAGAAACTATATTTGTGCCGTCCACATGGAAACACGAGGTTGTGAATCTTGTTGAGACGTTATCAATAAATCATAATTGGATAACACCGGCAAATGTTGACCAAGCATGGATTTGTCTACAGACGGAAATTGCTGCAGTTGAGGAGGAAGTGCAGTCGTGGGGAGTGATACCGGCAGATGATTTCGAAGCAAGGGAAAATATGTTGCGCGGCTGTATCGGCTTAGATTGCACGCAATTTACGCTTATGGTGCTGCTTGAAATCGTCGAGCTGTTACTAGATTTGAATTCACTCGTTGGTGATGATGACGATCTCTGGGATTGTACATATAGTATACTTCGTTTGGAAGAAGTCCTTGTGGATATTCTGAGGCAAGCGGACTTGATACAAAGAATGACAGCGGGATTCGGTTCAGAGACTTACGCACTGGAAGTTAAGGGTATTGCAAATGATGTGATAAGGCTCATAACTAAATTGCATAGCTACCCCGATTGATACATGCTATTCTTGTTTCTTTTTTTCACTAGCATCACCTCCTTTATGTTCGTGTTCGTCAAATAACTTGGCAAAGATTTCCAAATATAGCCCAGCAAATACCAATAAAATGCTAAGCCACTGAACACTATTCAAGACGTGACCAAACTTGTATACACTTAATAATATTGTGAAGAATTTTCGAGTCGTTGTGATGGTAGTGCATATCAAAGGACTGAAGTGATATATGGTAAGAAAAACGAATACCTGTCCAAGGGATGCTGAGAGATTAAGCTGCATCAGTAGCGTGAACTTGTTTTCATCTTTGGAGAAGAACATCGAATCTATACCACGTTGAAATTGACCCGCAGAATAGGAGGCTGGTAGAAGGATCAAAGTTGCGTATAGGTTGGTGAATAGCATTGTTTCCATGGCGCTAGGCGGACGATACGTTTCGCCAGCTGTTTGCTTCAATGCACTCTGGCAGGCACCCAGCAACCCATCCATGAAGAGAGAGAGACCTAGTAATACCAAGCCATACGGCGAGTCTCCCTGCTCGGTATCCTTACTGTCACTATTTGATTGTTTGTTTAATTGAATGTATTGGAAAGTTAAAATCCCGGTGGTGATCAGGGCGGCCCCAACCCATTCCATAGAGTTGATCCGTTTTGCGCCCCTGTCAGCAACTTTGTGATTATCGTCTAGTTTGCAGCTTTGCCAGCTCCTCCACTGATCCACCAGGTAGCCCACAATCATGGTTGGAATTAACTTGGAACTTTTCGCTAGAACACATGTGGGGTAGGAGACGTAGTGAAGAGATTCGTTTGATGCAGCCATCGCGGTCAGGTAGGTTATTGATGTTAACACGATGAGTGGATGATTTAATTTTCGCTCTTCTACCATTGATTGTCGTCCATCAGCGATTGAATTTGTAACGCAGTTCGTTTCACTCTTATTCCCCTCTTCAGGCAGCAATACAGGACCAATCATTGTCCATGTCCACGCTAGCAAGAATGACGAGAATGTGCTTGTAGCCAACAAGAATAGAGTTATCCTCTCATTCGCTTCATCTCCATTTTCCACATGCTGCTTATCCATATGAAATAGTTTTTCCTGTATTGTTCCGTACAGCAGATAACACGACGTGATACCTGAAGCGCAGACGAAGAGATGCAGTGGACTACCATTCTTCGCACGGCGAGTATCGGCGTTAGGTTCGCTATTAGCCTTTTGTGTTGATTCGCCGTCACCACTTTTCTTGACCACTTCCGTCTTAGTTGAGCGCGTTATCATTTTCAGGGAATAAACGTTCTCTGGTCTCTGGGCAAGGCGTGGGGTGAATGAACAAGAAGGAGTATGGAGGGGGCGGTGGTAAGATGATGATAAAGGAAGGGAAGCACGTGGAAGGGCAAAAAAGTAGATGTAGTACTACCTCTACTAATAGTACTCTTCCTCTCTCTCTCGCGTGTAACCTCCACTCATAGTCGTTGAGACAAGAGGAATCCTGACTTTTTAGTTTTATGATAAATAATACCACCTTCTTCAAAGCTAACACCTCTTCAACAAGTTGTCGAACACATTAGCCATCGCTACAAGATCAATAGTCAATGGAACGCTTGCAACAAAGTCATCATCTGAATGGAACACCGACAAGCCAAGGTCCGTCAACAACGCGAGGCCACCAGGAGTGGAGGTGATTTGATCAAAGACTTTGTTCCCTAGTCGAAAGTTTCGGAAGCGAGGATTCGAAGGATCTTTCTGCACGTTTCCTAAGTATCTCTTTGCAGTTGTCAGAACATTCATGCTGTCATTTTTATTGAGCTCGCACAGCTTCTCTCTCATTCTATTGCCAACAAGCAATTCGCTCGTTCCAGTTAGCGTCCCGGTTTCCAATGGGGTGACAATCTTTGGATCTTGATGTTTGGTCGTTGCCTGTTTTATTGCCTCTGCAGCAGCTAAGTTTGGCTCCATGCCTGTTGCAACCAGCTGAGAGAATATCTCTTTCACACGAGATGAGAAATCCACAGGTGATGTCACACATTCACCGTCATCTTTGTCACATGACGGGTACCCCTTCCTAAATAAATAGTTCTTCACCTTAGAGTTATATCGTTCTCCTTGTTTCGATCTCAATATCGTCTCTTGATCCTGACACGACAAGGTCAATACATCAATTATAGATTTTGATTCGTCAGGAGCATTATCGAGCCATTTGTGAAATAATTTCGCAATCGCATCTCCTCCCTGTTGGCAAGCGTGGTGGACATCTCTCCTACTCTCCTCAGGCGACTGCACAGTTCTTCCAGATAGAGAGTCAACGATCACTAAGCTAGGGATGCCTCGCACTCCAAAGGCAGACTTGGTATGCTGAGCAAGGGCCCTGTGAGAGAATGGAAGCGCCAGGAATGGCATTTTCCCGTAATAGTCATGGAACTGAGCTTCATCTCGATCTGAACTGATGAAAACAATTTTTAGGCCGTGCATAGGGTCAACTTCTTGAATGCAGTTATAGAACTCAATGAGCAATGGCGTAAAACCACGGCACGGACCACACCAGTGAGCACTAAAATAGAGCGCAATGAGTCGAGAATTCGAAAGTGCCGCAGCCGTGTCCATCAGAGAAGGGACAGATGAATCATTCTTGGCGAGAAGCTCACTGCCCAGAAGTCCCACAAAGTAATCGTCTGCAATCGGAATATCGAATTTGGGAGAAGTAATGCTGACGTGTGCTGACTCAGAATAATCGATGAAATCATCCTCCGGAACTAACGATTCTGGGAGAAAGTGATAAGTCGCCCAGGATTGATCGTGATTTACAACACCATGCACAGGCTGGTCGCCAGACATTCGGAAGGGGTATGATCCATCGTCTAACAAGTAAATTGGGGCGCCATTTTTCGTGGTATATCCTGCAATCACCAGGTTGTTGCGACTGCCTGTTTCCACGAACTTATTAAATGCGGCCCGTTTCTGAGCGCTTGATGCGGAAAGTTGAGTCTTTAGGGACATGAGTGAATCCGGAAGACGCGCTGACACAGCACTTGGGACTGCATTCATCTCGGAACGAAGTCGAACCTTCAAGTCTGTGGTGAAATTATTACGCTGAAGTGTGACCTTAATCGCTTGCTCACTATCTGACGTGTAGATGCATGTTGCCCAGTTGGGATGAAAATTCAATTGCCCAACAAATAAGACGAAACGTTTGGCTGTGGCAAGTGATTCATCGATGTTGAATCCACCAAGTCTTCCAAAGATATTTGTGGTCGCATCATGGGATTTAACGCCATGATTTGTGCTGTCATTGTTCTCTTCCCCTCGAATGCCACAAAGAGCAATAATGCGCCCAGAATGGATGCAATCTAAGAAGCATCCCGCCGCGTCCCAAGAGGTAAACGACTTCGAGTGGAGAATACAACCGGTTGTTTCATCCACTACTACCACTGAAATCCCAAATTTTACTGTTGCGGCGCAAGCCATGCCGTTCACGACAATGCACTGAAGATATGATTTGGATACAATCAGAGTATCATTCGATGGAGGCTGGACAACTATTGTGAAATCATTTTGATGAAATGGTAGGTAGAAGTTTTCAACGAAACACTGCGTACTTCCTTGCACATCCTCCTTGTTTTTATCCCCATCAATGATCTTGCCGCCTCCCAATTCACCTCTGGCTACTTTCCATGCTAGCGAGCCACTTACTGCGATGTGAACAGTATCATATTATGAATCAATTTACCGTGAAGGTATGGAAGGGGCTGAATAAAAAACAGACACTCACTCCTTCCCTCTCTATATTCCGCATCCCACACGCCAGATGATTGGACTAAAGTAAAATACTTTCCCTCGGCCTTGGAGCGTTTCTCCAATTCTTCAAGTCTACTCTTCCCAATGTTGTTCGTTTGGGAGAGTGATCTACTGAGCTGCAGTATAATACCGTCACTAACGTCCTCATCAGGCGCAAACTCTCTTCTACGTGCCTGGAAGTCATCCGAGTAGAATTTTCTTGTGTACCGCTTTGTTACATCGGCAACAGAATCATTCGTAGCACCAATAACATAACTCAAGTTCTTCCCCCATCCCTGCTCGTACATATTAGGTCTATCGATTAAGCCCTCACAGGAATCTGCATGAAGCCAACGCTGTTGCCGCATCGACCAAACCTCGGTCCAAACGTGGTCCGTAAAGTCGAGAACGTATCTTGTATCAAAGCCAAGAGCACGACAGTATGCACCAAATAGATTTGCAAATTCTCCACATCGACCTCGGCGAGTCTTGAATAATGTACGAGGAGAATTGAAGCGAGGAAAAGTAGTTTCTGTCTTGCACAATCGACACGAGTAAACTGCAATGATCAAGGAGTAAGGTGGGGTGTATGAATGGGTAAAGTGAAGTGATTTTTAATGCGCGATACCTCACCTTCAACTCTGCTAGCACCCCCCGTCTTCTCTTCTTCTGTCTGAGAACCCCTGACACCCTTACTTTCCATTTGTTTCCCATCTTCGTTTCCTCTGCAATTTGGATTGCTGCACGATCTGCTCACATCATTATAATTGGGGGTAGCGTGAGCAAAGACTAAATACCCACCTGAAACTAATAGACACATTATACACTCACGGCTGGTTGCACCACATCATCACCTCTTGCTTAAAATACAGGGTCAGGCGCTTAAGAAGAAGGTCATCGCCTTCCCAAGCTGCGTCATCGTCACGGGAGTACGAGGATTTGCATTGAATACCATCTGCCCCACTAACATCATCAGCTACTTCTCCACCATCAACCATGAAATTATTCAGATAGTATTTCCAACGCGTTTCATTTTCATGAACGAGTTCTGGAACAAGATCCGTCATTGCTATGGAGGCACGAATCTCGGCAAGGAGAGATTTGTCGCTCTCCCAACGTTTCGCGACATTGATGGCCGACTCCACTCTAGAGCTAAGGGTTGATGCCATTCTTTATGGATAATAGCCGGTTTGTATGTTAGAGAATAAATCTTCGAATACTACTACTTACGATGGATGAAGGGGGAAGTCGGGCAGTCAACGCCGCCGGCAGCCGACGATGCAGGCCAATCTTTGTTTCTCGGCTCGGCTTGTCAATGTCAATGGGAAGAGGCAAGCCGAAAGATTTGGCGGGAAATAAACAGAGAGAAGAAGAAGTATCGCGAGGACTCTGACTTCTTGCTTCTTTCTGCAATAGTAGATACACAATCAAGAATATTTTGGAAGATGAACTTCTGAATAATGTATTAGCTTTACCATCATCATCACTGTAGGTGATTACAGCTCACTGTGAGAATCATCACCACCAGGCTTATTTTGAGGTTGTAACAAAGAAGATTCATTGTAGCCAAGCTCAATGAACAAATTCTTCAATTTTATTCCGATATCATCGTCGCGTTCTGTCCGTTCGCTGCCATGCATGCCATCTTTCAAATCTTCCCATTTTAATGCCACTGTTTTGTCATCCATCTCAGTTGACTTCAACGCAACAATATGTTGTGCTGGAGAGTTTGTACTGTCTTTATCACAAAGTTGGTTGATCCGAACATAATTCGGTCCATACACAGTCGTCTCCACCGACAATAGACCAGCCATTTCGGCAAGATCACACACCGACGATTGTTCAATTTTGTAGAATGCATTAATATCGCCTCTGTGCTTGGCCTCCAACATCGCTTCTAGATACATGACTAAGAAAGTTCCCATCACTTCGATGCACGAGTCCGCATAGAAATCATGACTGGGAAACAACGCCGACGCGTACACCAAGAACGAATTGGAAGCGATTCCATCCACACCACCCTCTTCTTCAATACAATACTCCTTCACGAGACCATCCAGCATGGTCATGGGATTACGCACTTGAAGTACAGTCGTTGCAAATTTCACCTCACATGTATCGGTGATTGCGCAACCCCACTCGTTGAGTAATGACAAATAACACTCCCTCTTCCAGCAGTCATCCCACTTCACTACATACGAACACTTGCTGTGCTTCGGAGGTCCGAACGCCGAGGGATGAAATCCCATCTCGGTATGGAATGCAATGCCGCTGTTGCAAATTTTCATTACTGATTCAATCTTCCCGCGAGAGTCCTTTGGTTGCGATAAGAATCGTATTCCATGAAACCAGCTGATGGTACCGTCGCGCGCGAAGCGCCAAGCGGCATCGGAGTGGCCGTGTCCGATTTCTAGTGACAATTGTTTTCGCAGTTCCGTGGACATTTCTATTGACCCCGACAAAGAAGAGTGACCACTCCTTTTACTAGGCGTGGGGTACAGAATCAATACCTGCCGCGGAGTGTTCGTGCCATGCACTGCCGGACGTGGGCGAAAGATCCCCCCGGTGAATTTGGTGATGTATTCGGGATGTTGCAGTAGGAGATAGAGGCTGGATACGTAGATGAGGTAGGGGATCATAATGATTGTCAGCACGCGAACGAGAGGATGTCTTTTTAGTATCTCGAACATTGTCAAATCATCGAGGGCATCATTTCCCATGGCGGAATGAAGTTTTAGGAGCATTCTGACGAAAATTGATCGTGGACGAACATCATCGTTGACAACGATAGCATCACCATGATTGTGGATGTGGGTGTTGGAGATGGTGCATGGACCTGCCGCCGCCGCTGCTGTTGATGACGACTTTCCTTTTACTCGATGTTTGTTTCGAGTGGATGCTGCCATTGTTTAAATAATATGTACGCTAGCGCGCGGCAGTAGTGATAAGTACTGGAGAAATAAGTCGAGGGTATTATTTCATTGTCTCTGCTACCGACCTCTCTCTTTCCACACAGCAGCAGTGGCGATGATGAGCGAGACGTTTGTGTCCAGTGGGACACAAAGAAGAGGGGCTGCTGTGAAAAAAAAGGAAAGAGAACGAGCGAATCAAAAAAAGTACAAAAGCAAAAAGGGGGAAAAAAGAGAACGCAGGTGCATCAAAATCAAAGGCTGTGACGACGACGACGACGACGGAAGATAGTATTATCGTTTTATGTGTCGTCCATCCGTTCTTTCCACTTCAGGGTCGAATACACGATAAGGAAACCGTAGTAATATTTCGGGGAGAAGAAGAAAAATATTATGCTGCTACTACCATGACGTTGTCAAGTATGAGGAATTCGCTGATACTGATAACGATGATCGTCATCGCCGCCCATCTCTTCGCGCACTCGAGAATTACTGAATCCATCATCTCGTCATCGTCCTCGAAATTGACACACAATTCTCGCTCTCGTTCATTGCAAGACGCCGGCGTCGACGGAAAAACTGCCTGCGCGACCTGCGACACTTCCTCGGGGCATCAATGCGTCGGTCGGACAGTTCAGGATGATAGCTGCGGTGAATGTGCCGGCGGCGGTCAAACATTCTGGCCATGTAATCTAGTCGACGAATGTTGGTGCTGGGATACCTCCTTACCCCGCAATGCCCCAAGCAGTGGTGGTTCCGACGGTGCCGCGGAGGACGTGGCATGCAGTGGCTGTGGGGCCGAGAGCGACACCGAGGAATGCGTGTCCAATCAAAATTCGTTAATACCCGTTGAAGATGCCGAGTGCGCAAAGTGCATGGAGGGTCAATCCTTCTGGCCTTGCGATGATCCTGACTTGTGTTGGTGTTGGGATAATACCAAACCAAAACAGCCACCGGCTCCGGCGAGTGGATTGCCTCTGGCGACGGAATTGGACCCAAATGCTCTTGGTCCGTGCGATATTTTCACCAACGATATGTTCGATGCAATAGCACCGAATGCTACCTTTCCATACACGTATGAAGGATTGTGCACCGCCATTAAGGATTACAATCTACACCATACGGAAAAATTTGCCGGCATGGGAACGGAAGATCAAATACGGGCTGAAATTGCGGCATTTTTGGGCAATACCGCCCACGAGTCGGACGACTTTGAAGCCGCGAGAGAATATTTGGCCTGTGGAGATCGAAAAGAGGTCGATGGAAAGGTTTATTGCAAGCCGTGCACTTCAGATCAGTACGACTATGCGACACATAATTGTTCAGTATCCATGGTTGAGAAGGACGCTCCATACAATGAGTATTGCCAACCAATGGAGCCACCCGATGGATGTGTTTGCGACACCATCACGCAGGTGGCAGAGGAGGGTGAATTGGCAGGATATATCGATGCAACGAAGGTATTTTATGGACGGGGTGCGATCCAATTATCATGGAATTACAACTATATTCGATTGTCGTATGCGTTAACAGGCAAGGCGGAGACATTCTGTGATGATCCCGAGCAAGTCGTGCTCTCTGCTGAATATGCCTGGGGTAGCGGAATTTACTTCTGGATGGAGAATCAAAAGGAAGGATCGACATGTCATAAGGAAGCTCTCAAGGGAGATTTCGGTGGGACGTTGAATAATATTAATGGTGGCTTAGAATGCCCTGCTTACAAAGGAGGGTAAGTCTTACAGTGGACTATGGCTCGATCTGACTTTCACGTACTTATTGACCATTGTCATGCTTCCTTTGTAGGTGGCATGCAGAAGCAATCAAAATGCGTCTCAACCGTTACTGTCATGCAGCATCCCAACTTGGAATACCAAGTCTCTTATCTTTTGATGGCTGCAAAGGAATGTCAGATTCCTTTGCAGAGTGTTTGGCCGGTGGGGAGTGCTCTTACTGCGAACAATACGCAGATGCGGCTAAGAATACCACGGATGGGTCGGAGGAGCCATCTGTTGTTGAATCGTCGGGGACATCCATCCCATCATCAGCCTCAACGATGATGTCGTCTGATGTTTCACAAACCAAGTCTCCGTCACTGACGTTGGTGCCAACGTCAATTTTCTCTGGATCTCCGTCCGGAATGGAAGGTGGCAATGCCACTGCGACATCATCAGTTCCAACAGTAGCGAGCACTCTATCACCCTCGGTGATAGAAGCGAGCACTCTTTCACCATCTATGATAGTGGCGAGCACTCTATCACCATCTGTGATAGATGAAGGCGATAACTTTTCTAACTTTTCTGCAATTCCATCAGTAGTGGGGAATGAAAGTATCGTCGAAACAATAGCACCCACTGCACCTGCAACGGAAAATTCTACAACTCTTGTTCCAACGGGCACTCCCACAGGATCGTTATTGCCTTCTACCTCTCCGACAACATTAAAACCAACAATGGGGCCATGCGATGGAGATTCTTGCCCTGGCGAAATGTGCCGAAGCACCTACGGCTTCTGTGGCAGTGGGCCAAGCTACTGCGATGACAATCCTATCTGGACACCTGAATGTGGAGACAACAGCAAACCTCCAAGTCCATCACCTACAATAACAATGGAAGATGTTCCGACAATGTCACCTGTTGAATTAGATTCTGTATTTCCTGTCGATGGGTCAACTACGACACCCTCCAGATTACCCACAGCGTCCGCTGTAGAATCTTCATTTATTAAACCATCAGGAGGGAAGAAACCTCTGCCATCGTCGTCGAAGACGAGCCCATCGCCTACGATGAATCCCGATGTACTGACAAATTTACCGACTGTTTCACCGACTGATTTACCGACAATCATTGTTGAGACAGACACCCCCACTTTAGCGACGGCGACGCCTACGCCAATGCCTTCAGAGAAGATTTTTTCCCCAACGGATCCCGAGGCTACATATTTCTGTGGATTGGACTGGCAAGATGCAAATGACAGCTGTTCCTTTCGATGCCCCTCATCGAAGAGCGAAGAGTGTCCTTCCAACCAGGAATGCTTTGCGTTTACAAGTTGTATGGACGACGCAGAGAACGGCACTAGCAAGGTTGAAAACGAAACTGACACAGTCCAATTAACCCCTGAAGCAAATGCGATCACAAGTTCTGATGTGACAGATGATGGCTGTAGTGGCAAACCTTGCCCAATTGCTGGCGAGTGTCGTAGTCAGTATGGGTTTTGTGGAAAGTCATTCATTTACTGCAATGACTTGAGTTCCTGGACATTAGATGCATGTGGGCTCGTTGGAAGTGATAAAAACGGCAACCCCATAAAATGTGATACAGAAGTGTTTACGTGTACCAATGGCGATGAGGTGTACAAAGATCCTGCAAACAATTGCGAGTTCTTTTCTTGTCCCGACGATGAAGAAACAAGTTCCGTAGCGTCCACGTCATTTCAGATGCCAGGGCCAGGATTAAGTCCTTCACAACCGAGTCCTGCCCAAATGCCAGCGCTCCCCAAACCAACACTTCCCACGATAACAAATGCAAGTCCATTCACTCTCCCAGCTGCCAATGCAACATCTACTACCAATATAGATCTTGGTAAGAACCCCGTGGCGTCTGACAACGCGGCAGTAGTAATTGACTCAAATAGCGACATCACCGATGACGGAGGCACTTCTCTTAATAATGGAACTGAGAATGAAGTGAACTCATCTCCAAGCCAAGCATCTCTTTCAAAATTTTCGGCTGAGGAATGGCTGATGAATTCTTCGTTCATGAACCGCGGTGCCGGAGTTTATTTGATACCAATGGCTGTATTCCTTCTGCTTTATTGAAATTGATGCCCAAATCTATTTGATTTCTGAGTTCAAAACAAAATTCTTAAGTTTAATAGTTTTCTCCATAAGATTGCAAGCCAAAGGTAACAATATCTACATCACATCGAGGTTTCTTTTCACTTGTAAAAACGTTTCCTTGACAAACTCATTATGTTGCAAGATCAGTGGCACACGAGGATGCGTATTCAAATCGTAGGATTGCGCTTTTGCTGACCATCGATCCAAATCCCTCAATGTTCCATCCACGTGTTTTTGTAATTCCTGCTTAGTGTATTGCCAGTACTGATCATGGTATTGTGCCTTTGTATTCTCGTCGCCACTCATGACTGCTCCATAGAATCCATTGGCCATACCATCGTCGTTATTTAAAAGAATATGGTAGAGGACAACATCATAGACTTGTGGAGAAATTGCTCCATTTTCCCGATAGAAAAGCAAATCAGCGAATGTATATCCCAATGCATCGATTTCTGATCTCATATGCATCAGCTTACAAAATGTACCTGGTGAGCTCTCGTCAAGGAAGCCATATTTTGCAAAAAGTGGTGTCGGATCAGTCGGATCTCCGTAGCTAATACGTAGCGGACTACCTGCGGGGATATCTACCGACGCATAGGCGTAGCAATCTCCATTGTCATCGTAGCTGATTTCAACCTCCGTCTCGGCGCTGTGGTTGAACATATCTGCCATGGGTGCAATGATGCGTTCTCCATTCATTTCCATCGAGCGGGTGAGTGCTACGTTGTAAGCCCACTTGAGCAGCGTTACATTTTTCACAATATCTTCGCTGAAGGGGGCGGTTTTGATTGCCTTTTGGAAGTTGACGAAATTTTGTCGCTCACTGAGTGCGAGGTAAGCTGCGTATGGCGGCAGACAATCAAAACATGCGTATGTCATGGAGGCACCCGTATTATAGACCCTGGGGAGTGAATTCAACCAAGGGAACCACGGACTGTCATTCCCCTTTTCGTATTCGGCGATTATCTTGAAGAATATCCGAAATAAGGGAACCTTGTCCGCCAACCCGGCCTGAACAAGTTGATTCTCGCAAATTGATAAGGAGGCGCCGAATTCCTGCACCGCCTTGTACGAGGTGAAGATCAAGTCACTTGGGACGTACATGATCGGCGACCCGGCAGGAATGTACGATTGCGTCATGGGGAAGTAATCGTTTCCATCGTAGCTGGTGAGGAGCACCCCCTCGGCCTGCTGAACGCCGTAGCTCGCCGCCCAGTCGGCCATGGTGTACACATCTCGCTGGACCGAAGATGATAAATTGACGGTTCCAGCGGGAAGAGCTCGGTAGGAGAAGCAGTTAGCCGACTTGGCGGAGGCTAAGATCCCCACCAGTAATAAGAGTAGGTCTGACTTCATCGTCTCTAGAGTCTAGAGGTCGATTTCTCTCCAAAATGAAATGACTCGATTTATTTCACCACGTGGAAGCAGGTATCCGAGTGAATCGAGTCGACGTCAAGGCAGAGAGCGGGCTCGCTCGCTCGTTCGGCCGTACTACAAGAGAGCGCACGAAAAAAGCAACTCTACGTGCAACCTTACATAAGAGGTCAGGTACAGTAAGAGTCACCAAGTGAGCAGTGCGCGAA
>JALLBB010000493.1:0-16173 GCA_036939735.1 Discostella stelligera
GCGTTAGTGGTCGCGCAGAGCTTCTCAATGTTCTCAAGAACAAGGAGGAGCTTCCTCGAATCCTGCGGAACAACTTGTTGAGTCGTAGCGTAGTGGTCTTGCCAGGTCTCAGGGCACATTCGCAGGAGCATGCCTGCTAGTTCAGCCTCGTCGTAGGGCGCAGCAGGCTTAGATGTTGCTGCAGCCTGACGACTGTCGTGGACCGTTGGCAGGTACTTGATGTACCCATTGAGCTGTTCTACCCGCGTGAAGAAAGCGCGAATAGATACTCGCTGGGGTTTCTTGACCGTGTTGCTCAAGTAGAGCCGCTGCTGTTCCGCGGCATCTTCCTTGAAGACTGTCCGAAGATGGTGGACAGTACATTCGCGGAAAGACTTCTCAGTCATGGTTCGCATCACTGTGCGCTTGCGACCCTTGAGGTCAGTCCATGAGGCTGTACCAATCTGTTCGGAAACGATCTTTTCCCAGACGGCACGCGCTTCAATGGAGAAGGTGTTGGCGTACGTAGAGAAGAAGCCCTCGGCAGCTTCAACTCGTTCCGCTTCAGCCCCCTTCGCTTCTTCAAGGAAGTCCTTATGCTTCTCTTGGGCGCTAGTGAGGAGTAACCCTGTGACCTTTTCGGCTCTCAGTGTCTTAATATTCTCCTCCTCTTTCTTGGCATTGCGACGGGCCTTCTCGCGTGTCTGAAGGGCTTTCTTGTAATTTTCAAAATGCCCTACGCGCTCGCAGGTATTCAAAGCCTGCTTGACATGGTTCAAGAATTCTTTGACTTTGTCTTGTTGGGGAGCTCAAAAGTGTCGTATTGTGGTTCTCTCTTGGCCGCGAGTGTTTCTTGTACCTCGTCCATGACAGGTACGTAGGGGATAGGTGGGCATTGCACGCATTTCCCCCTTTCGCATTCCTGGTTATTTAGACCTTTTGCGCCAGTTCGCTTGGACATTTCAGCTTGTTTAATCACAAGTTTTAAAGGTGTCTGCGGATCAGTTGCTTAAAAAACTCTTCAGTGGAGCTCATAGGAATTGCTTGTAGGACGAGACAGTGTCTTCCGGGGCTGTTCTGCTTGCGGTGATGGTTCTGACGTTGTACGTGGGTAAACCGCATACTGACTCCTACGACACTGCGCGTTGGTCTTGCTTGTGGGTCCCAGTGCTCACGGTCCTGCCTTTGAGGAATTCCGATAATTTCCTACCTCCAGGGGCACTTGGTGGCAAAATTCTAATATCAATTGATAGTGTCTTGAGCCAGATGATGCCCTGAAGGTGATGAGACACAAATGCAAAGAGAAATGCAATTGGAGTCAAGATGGAAATTATGAGCTTTATTTTAGTGCTAGAAATGAAGGTTATGATTGTCTGACATGAAGAGGACTTTACATGTGAAAGGGATCATGGATCTTTAAAAATCTTGCTTGAAGCGAGATGATTTCTTTATGTCCATATCTTTTGTGTCACACAAAGTCAAGGTCTGACCATTTGAAGAATGGTCTCAAAAGTATCCATTTGGATACAGTGATTTACACCTGGAACCAAAGTGAACTATTGGCCTATGTCAGTGCCTCCATAAGCATGTGGATGTCGGCGACGTGATGGAGGAGTTTGCAACAAAAATCACGGAGCAATTGAACCCCGCGATTCAGGAGTTTTTGACCAATGGTCCACCTCCTGCTGCAAATGTGCAGGCCTGCCGCAAAAGGCATCGAATAAATGAATGACAGCAATTAACTATGGCCACATTGGTGGCTCCATCAGACTGCACACTGTCTAGGAAAAAACTAACAGATAATAACAAGATGAATTCAACTATTAACACGTGGTGTATTCACAATCAACCATTATTGGATGGAGGCGAAGGTAAGAACCTAATTTGCGTCCCTCCTGTTATTTTAGTGGACGCAACAACGGTATCAGCCACAGTTGTAGCTCCGACGATGATACAACCCATAGTGGTAGATTCTGAGGCCACCACCAACGCAACAACTGCCGGTCATGCCACTGGGCGAGACACCTAGGTTTTGAGGGACTTTTGGTACTGTCCGTCGTTTTTGTGTTTTTTACCATATTTTACCTAAAAAGTTCTCCCGCCAGAATTTAAGATTTTTTTTGTGCGACGACGACACGAGAGAATAATTTAATTACATCATTAAAACCAATACCCCCGTCGGCTTTCGGCTACCATTTCATCATTAGTTGGGCTCTGCTGAGCCCTTTTTATCTGGAATATTACGCGATTCCGCGGAATCTCCAGTTGATTTAGGCTCAGCAAAGGCCATAAAATGAGCTCAAAAGGGTACGTGTTAGATCACATATCTAAATATTTTGTCGTACTCGCTGATGCGCCGTCGTACTGGTTCACTCTTAATACGAGTTATAACCACCCCTTTCATCTATCCAAACGACTCGGCATGGGAAAATATGACTACGAGGCCCTTTTAATTGCTGCCGATCTTGCAGGATACAACAATGAAGGGGTTTTTATGATAAAAAGGGACAACTGGAAATCGTTTTTCAGCAGCTGCGAGCGCTTCAAGAGTCTACCTTCAAACCAACAATTTCAATTTGACAGGAAAAAGATGTCGATTGACAATGAAAGAACAAATTTTTATGTTATTCGAATCGGAGTTAGTAGCAAGGAAATGCCAAAGAATTTTCAGGCTCAACTCAAATTGGATGCTTCTCCCCCAAGAATTAGTTTTCTTGGATTTGAACAACAAGCCCTCCGCCGTGCCACTGAGCTTTCAATTGCTCACATTCATGTCGACATCACAGAAGAATTTGAAAAGGAGACTGTTGAAGTGTCAGCTGCATCCAATACAACAATTACACCGGAGCAGCCAGAACGAATGAGAATAAATACTACTACAGATAATGATGCTGTATCTCTCTCACCTGTCTTAGTTGGAGAGCAAAGCTCTGTCACTGTAACACCCGCCGTCACGCAGCAATTGTATCCGACACTATCACGATTTTTTGGTGATTCATTCGATCCATACAATCCACAGTCTCGAAGTTTAATGCAGTCATTGCTGTCAGAAATTATGAATGTTTTAAATGCATCACATGAGGAATTGAGAGTGAAAGATTTTGGTGGCCATGAAAATTCCTTTCTACGAATTCCACGCGCAAAGACTGACAGATCGTTTAGGCAATCAAATACATGGATAGATGAAGCAATCAAAATAAATGGTTCAAGCTCTGATAGTTATACTAGTGCCTGCCGTATTAGTAATCATCTGATAGTTTATTATCAGGATTCAGTTCTTGCAGCATTAGAGAAGAATGGCATGTCATTAGCAAAACCAATGACAACAATTCAATATGTAGCAATGTTGAGTGCTCTTGGTATCACTGGGAAGAAGGAGAAGGAATTGGCAAAGTACTTGCGTCATCATCTTGGGAATAACTTTTGTCCTTCTCAGAAGAATGTGTCATCATTAGCAGAGGGTCATGCCGAGGTTGTCACTGGTCGAAAACAGTGGAGATATAATGGTAAAGAGAAGGATGAAACTGTTGAGTGGACTGAGAATGACATTGATTCTGAAATCGAAATTCAATTAACACGAATGCTGAAGGGAAGAGGGGTAAAACCATTGGATGTCGACTCAATAGAGGTAGTACTAGGTGGCGATCACGGTGACACTGCATTCCAATTCGGTGCAGCGATTAAAGCAATACTTAAAAGCGGAGAGGAGATTTACTTTGAGATACAAACATGTGAACTAATATGCCGGAAGGATACGGCAGCTTTATTGGAGGCAACTATTCTACCAAAATTAACCACGGGCCTAAAAAGGATCACAACCAATCCAATACACATCTATTCCACTCATGACAATTCATTGTGTTGTACTTTTACACCGCCATCCACCTCCGAGGAAATCGCTACTTTTTCAATCGAGATCTTTGTCACGGGCGACCTCGCATTCCAAGCGATGATACTGGGTAGAGAAGATATGTCAGGACAACATTGTATGCTTTGTAAAACAAGTAGGACACAAATGAACAGAGATAGACATACCTGTGGTGATTGTTGGACGACTTCAGAACTTGAAATAATTGGAAAGGATGCTGAGCAACAAGGGAAGGCAAAAAATGGAGTGAAGAAGATGCCATGGTGGCCATTTATCAAGCTCGAACATCATATGGTACCACTTCTTCATTGTTTAATTGGAATAGGAAATAACCTGCTGGATAGATTTTGCGACGTAATAAATGAGGTTATTGAAGTGAAAAGCAGTGACGAACTCAGTATCGAGAGAGAACTTACCAATTATGAGAAAATAATAATTGAAACAGTGAAGAAGAGAGATGACTTTGACAAGTCTCCTGATGGATTGAAGCTCAAGTCCTTACAAAGGAAGCGGACAAAGAGCAAAAAACAGGCTGGCAATGGTGTCGACGATGACGGCGGCGGCAACGACGACAGCGATGACGACGACGATAACGACGACGATGACGACTACGACGCTGATAATCCGCCATCATCTGATATTGTTGCGTTCGCCCCAGCATCTGATATTGTTGCGTTCGCCCCCGAGGAAGAAATTGAGCAACTCCTGAAACAGCGAAACAAAATGGTTGAGAAATTAAGAAGAACAAGGCTGATGGTTTCGAAAAAAACAAAGATCTTACGTGACCTGCAATCAAAAAAAAAGAAATCATCTGAAAGCCTGGAGTCAAAAATCTACGAAGTGTTGAAAGATAATAGGATCGAGTTGACAAGCTATCATGGTGGGAGCTTGACTGGGAAGGATATAAAAAAGATTATGAACAATGTAACTCACCTATTTGATGAGTTTTCCAAAATATTGAAGGCAGGGAAGCGCGACGATTGTATGTTAAGTGATGATGATATTGATGAACTCTGCCAACGATTTCAGAGTGTATTTTTGTTGTGGGATGGGGCATTCTCGTTGGCAAGGAAGTACAAACCGACACAGGAAGATGCTGAATTATATCAGCAATTTGTTGATGCTGCAGTCGAGGGGCATGTTAATCTTGGATTAAACATCACTCCAAAAGTTCATCTCATGCAGAAGCATGTCAGTTATCAGATGAAAACGATACGAGGGGGCCTGGGTGACAAAATGGAGGATTGGGTTGAGAAATCGCATCAAGTGGGCAAGCGGTTGCGTGCACGATTTCGAACAATGAGAAACTTACACAAGCGAGCAAATGCGAGGAAGAGGGTCGAGCACCGCGATGCAGATCCTGCGATCATCCAGCAGATATTGGAGGTGGAAGCGGCAACAAAGCGACACTTTAAGGTGGAACAGCAGGAGAAGAAAAGAGTGGGTGAATCTCGTGAAGACGAACGAAAGGAAAAGAGATTAAAGGTACTTGAAGAATATTCTCCGGCAGCGGCGGAGTTCGATTCACTTACCTTTATATCACAGATGTTAAAGAAGGCCGCGAATTCGGAGCAGCAATAACATGATTCTTTCGTTCTGGCCGGGCGTATCTTTTGATGTCGTTTCTGGAGCGATTAGTAAGTTTAGAAAAAAACACATTTTAGCGAGGTACATACTGAAGAGTCCACTTACCGTAAAACTAAACCTAGGTGTGTGGGGTGGAGATGCATAGTATGTGGAGGTATGTGGCCGTTGTGGATTGTGGAGCAATATCAAAAAAATCAAAAAATAAAATATCCCTACATACTACTACTACACTACTACAGACTACTACTACTACTATCACGACACTCAGTGATTCTGTCTACTATCTACTATCTACCGCAACTTGAACTTGAAGAACTGGGGAGCGTTGTTCGTATTATTTTGTGTTGTATTTTGGTTCATCGTGACTGTATTGGGGCAGCCATCTGCAGACAGGTGGGCGGAGAACACGTCACAAATCAACCTCTTATCCTATTCTACCGCTTTATTACGACTTTCTTGTCGGATAGCATCTCAAAGTTCTCGAAGATCGAGTCGGACTCCTTTCCCGCCGCTGCACTAACCTTGCAACAGCTTGCAACCTACCTAGTACCAGCACGCACAACAAGCACGAAAACACGCACATCCCAGTCAAAAAGTATCCTTAAAAAACAAAGATGCCGAAGAAGATGACCATGATGAAAAATGTTCTCTCACGACGCAAGCCCCTTCATGGGGATGCGTCCGAGAAGAATAGAGGTTCATCGTCATACATTTCTGCATCTGGTGGCGGAAACAATGGGATGACGCCAGCGACTACGACGGTTGACTCGAGCCTGGTGACGAAATCGTTGATGGGCGACGGCGACAACGGTAATCACAATCGCCGCCCAGCATCGGCTCCATCCCAACCAGCAGCATCAGCTGAAGGGCTCTCATCTCAAATCACGAAAACACGATCGTTCCCACCTCTATCGCCGCTGAACCCTCCACGCGATTCTACATTCCACGCGCAGGGCTCTTCCCCTGTGCCAGTGCCGCTGATGGATGGCTCCGTCAAAGTCAAAGAAGTTGTCATCGTCGAGGAATCCTCGCGTATCGCTCTGGATGCGGCCTACGAACGCATTCCTCAGCTTGAGATTATAGAATTGCCACGTGGTGGTGTCTCCATCGAAACGCAGGCCGTGGGCTATGTCCAGTACGGCATCCCCCCAGAAACCATCAAGGATTCCATGAGGCTGGGAATTGCCGTACCCAGCGTCTACATTGTTCCCGTTGACAGGTTCTGTCGAGAGATGGGCCCAGCCTTGGGTGTCAATCTTGCCGAATTTGAATTCCCAGCATACTTTAATTTCTTCGTGCAGAGGAAGCGGTGCACCCTGGTGGTGGATAGCGTCGACGCGGAGAGGAACATCCAGAGAGTGTTCAGCGAGACACTATTGGGTCCACTTCCCTTTCGGAGGAAAGGGAATCCATTAACACATGCAGAGGAGGGTGAGAAACTTACTTCGTATCATCCCTATTCGTATGCGTGTCACTGAAATGCTTTTTTTATCCCGAACCTCTCTCTCTCTCGAACAATATTATTGAAACACCACACAGACTTTGCGCCAGACTTCCCCCGCGAGGCCATTCCTGATTTTCATAAGGAATTGCAACATTTTCGTATCATGCCAAATGGAAAGGAATTAGTATTGGAAACGCTATTGTCGTTTTGCCATTTCGAGACTGCCCCCGCGGGTAGTTTTCGGGATAATTTAGGCGTCCCCCCGCTGTTGGATTCGTCGGGGTCTGATGTCGCCGCGGATGGAGATGTGGGTGGAAAGAAAGAAGTTGAAAAGGATCATGTCGATAATGACATTTCCTCTGCATGTAGCGGCGAGGATGATGACGGTGACGAGGACGATGACGACTTTGAGGAGGATGCTGGGCTGGGGGATGAGTCCGAGGAAGATATTCGTCGTCAGGTCACCAAGGCGTCAGTTATCAATGGTAATGACCCTGTGGAAGGTGGACTAGAAGAGGGGAGCCCCAAGCATGGGTCAAAAAAGAAAGCTCCCAAATCATTGAGCTTTTCTCAAATTCAATGGATTGGTGAGTAATTGTCGAATGATTTGTCCACGCAGTGGCAACAATTAATACCTGACAAATAGTTTTGCTTCTGAATCTTTTGACTTTCATACCTACTCATCAGGGGACGTTGCCAAAATTTACCCCTTGGATGCGACGGATGATCAAATTGCGCTGAATCAAACAAAGCGCGTCGAGATATTCAAAATGCCAAGTGGAACTGATTACGTGTTGCACGACATTGACGAAAACAATACAATTGTCGGACGGGCACGCTTTTCGGGGAATGTCCGCGTCACTGAGGGTATTAGCGTCATTGGTTTGGATGACGACAAAAAGGGGATGGTGGTAGGTGGTTGGGATGAGGTGGAAGCGAGCTCGGGAAGTTCTGTCCTTACAATGACGATGCCACCGACGTTTTATCCACCATCGTTCGGAGTTACGGTACTTGGGAACTCACATGGGTTCGATAAGAGCGGTTCGACGTCAGGATATGTCTTATGGATCAACGGGCGGGGGATAATGATTGATCCCCCGCCGTACTCCTCCGCAACCCTAGAACGGGAGGGTATCCGACCCCGGACCATCGTGGGTATAATTCTGACACACTGTCACGCTGATCATGATGCTGGCGCGTTTCAAAAGGTATTGACTGGTTCGCCCGTGATTGTCATTACTACGCCCACAATATACAAGTCTTTCATTCGGAAGTATGCGGCACTTTCCTCATTAAGTCCGGCATTGTTACGACAAAGCCATCGGTACAAGCCTGCCATTATCGGGGAACCGCTAAGGTTCCAAGGCGCAACGTTTCATTTCACGTATACATTGCATTCCATTCCATGTGTGGGATTCAGGGTGGATTGGAGAGGACGTAGTATGGTGTTTACTGGGGATCATTTCAATGATCCTCCAGCACTTCAAAAGTTGGTCGAGAAGGTGAGGCTGTTGATCGAATAGTATAAACTTCCTCGATTTTATGTCATCACTCAAGTATGCGCCTTGTTTCTTCTTCAGGGAGTCTTGTCCAAGGCTAGATGCGCTGATCTAAACCATCTCCCACTTCAGAAAACGGATCTTCTCCTGCATGAAGCCGGCGCGCCGCCAATTCACACCCCTTTGGATGTCCTTCTTAATCTCCCAGCGGAGGTGAAGAAACGGCTTTACGTAGTGCACACCTCAGCACTACCTGAAGGATGTGAATTGCGCGTGGCACCCACAGGAACTGAGGGTACTATTCGCCTAGATCAAATCCGGCGTAGCAGCAGTAACGCTAATCTCTCTAGGTTGCGAACAAGTATTTTGGATCCATCCATGATTAAGAAGCCCTTTCCTCAGATCGGAGAAGACAATCTGTTGGAAGAAGTTGACGAATATGCTGAGTCGGAACTGTTGAATCAAATGACAAACACATATGCCCACCTTTCAGGAGAGGGAGCCGTCCGATCACACAAACTACAAATTTCTGAACCGCCTCCTGTGTCGCTACGACCATCATCGAGTTCAGATGCGTGGTTTATTCTCAATCTTCTTAGTGCCGTACCTTTCTTGTCCAGTTTATCATACACCTCAACCATGGATGTTCTTGATATTGCTCGAGTAGCAGCCTTCTCAAGCAACGACATTGTTTTGCCGACCTCGCAACGCAGTAAGTTTTTGGTGGTTGTATGGGAGGGGACGTGCATGGAACGCGAAAGAGTAGATAATTGTCGACAACGTCATTCGCTGAGATCGTCAATTACGTCCTGTATCTCATCGGATGACGTAAAGGGCAGGGCTGTTTGGTATGCAGGAGATTGGACAGGACCGAGAATTTTGCAGCCGGAGAAACGACTAAGCGGGGACAGTTCTTCGAGTCGTACTCATGATGTGGTTGCCATGTCTGCCGAAGGGGTCAAGGTTTGTATAATTCTGTGCGTAATTGCAACGAAAATCTTTCCTTAGTCGCACCCTGACCAAAGTTGTGCATTTTCAGGTAATAATGGTTGATTTTTCCAACCTGCACAAGATATTAAGAGATGGTTCCGCGCTCTATCGAAAGTACCATCTCAGCCTGTCCCAGCAATATTCATGTGCAATACCACCAAGTATTGCTGGAACTGCTGCTGAAGTCTTTAAAAAAGCAGTGGAAAATCTGAAAGTCATCGAATTGCTTGATTGCAACACCGGTTTAAGGAAGCTCACCGCCGTTCAGAAGCGCTACTTGGAATGTTTGGTTGAGGGTCCAGTTGTTTACACTCCTGGGCAACGTCTTTGGCGATCAGGATCGTATGTGGATCAGGCCTTCATTGTTGTTGCAGGGACGGTTTCATTTGTTCCGCGGAGACGGCATGGAGGAAGTGCCGGGAACATGCTTGCGAAATCTCAGAATAGATTGAAGCAAACACACGAAACAAGAAAGGATAGTAGCACCGAGGTAAATTTGGGGGAAGCAATGAGGATCGATGCAGTGAAGGCTGTTCGGGAGCTCCAATCAGTGAGACTTTCTCCGTAGCTCTTATTTTTATAGGACCCCTAACGTTTGTCTCTCACTGATTCTTATCTTTACCGCTTTAGGTCATGCGCGCTACAAGCGATGACTTGTCTGAGAGGGAATCTGAAGTAGTGGACGCACATGAGCCCGATAGTAAATCTAATTCGGTAGCCAACTCGTTAACGGAAACAGATGACTACCAACGCTTGAGTCAAGGTTTACTGAAGTGGGCAGAACGTCACGAAACACAAGACTTTGCACCGGATAGGAGACACTCGTTGTCAAGTAATTCAACAAATTTTTCGCCTGATGTTTCTATTCATGACTTTTGCCATTCAACATCTGTTCAAGAAGATCAACTTGTTGCGGAAAATGGATTCAACATCAGGATGGATGGATTGCATAGGCCATCAAAAGATCATTTTGCGAACAAAGTCTTGGGTCGGTTATACAACCGACGGGCTGTTGCTTCTGGCCTTGTATTTAGTAGAGGTCACTTTCTCGGCGATATTGAAAAAATGGTTCAGGGGTTACTCGCTTCCGTATCCGAAACCGATTCAAGTCCTTGCGATGTTGAAGACTCAGAACAGTTCTTAGGGGACGAGATTGATGATGCACTTTCGTGGGAAACCATGACGATTCACGAGGAGGGAGGCGAACACACTGCCCATACCTCCACTTTGGCCGCCGGGAAAGATGGATGCGTCGTTCTTATATTGCCCAAAGCCAGCCTAATCCCGTTTTTAGATGCGCACCCTGGGGTTCTGTTAAGTTTGCTTGGTACGCAAGTTGTTGTGTGAGGATTTGACCACCTCCAAAATAGGAGAAGCTAAAATGATAGGTTGAGTTAAAGCAAGTATTAGCAATGTTCGTAATCGGTGAAGCAACCCGCACTTGACACCACTCCACCCACCCTCCCATTCCGGTGAAGCAACCCACACTTGACACCACTCCACCCACCCAATTCCCATTTCCGAACAATTGCCGAGCCAGGAAATGCCCACTATAATAATAGCTTCGAAACACCCATTCCACCGCCACATTTACTACCGACTTCACCAGCAAGGATTAGGCATTCACTCTAACCTTCTACTCCACACCCCTGCCTCCACCCTCCTCCTAATTGGATGAAACCGATGCTGTATTGACTGCCCCCACCCATCCTTCGGACTGGACATTGCAATTCAGCACCGACAACTATGCCCCATTTACGAAGCAGCACACCCTCAAGACATCGTCATCATCGGCACCACACATCCGCCTCCCATCGTAAACAACTCCACACAAATGCCTGACATGACGATTGAACTATCCCAAAACTCCTTATTTGACTCCTGCCCACCCCGCCATCAAGACCTACAAATTGCACCCCTCCATAGTCCACTACAAATGGGCAACAAGCTCCTGGGCAACTGTACAAATGCGTGAAGGTGTTCACCAAGGATGCTCATTATCATCCACCTTTGCAGCGCTTATCATGAACCATGTCCTGCAGCCCATCGACCAAATACTACAACACAGAGCCAACACAAGATTACTCAATGGAAATGCAGGAGACGATGGATATGAAGGTATCACTCACCATTTTGCCTGGGTTGGCGACATCTCTGCGACAGTGCCCCATGAAGACATCACCACATTTCTAACCCACCTCAACTCCTTTGGAACCAAACGAGGTTTCAACATCAACCCACACAAATCAAGAATCCTTACTTCCTGCAACAACACCAGCATCATTCCACTTCTTACCAGCACAAACCCAAACATAGCACAAGAGCTCACTTAGGCTATCAATACCTACTCCACACAACCAACATCCACATCCACCATCGGCATCAATTTTTCCAATGGGTTTCGCCTCTTGGGAACATCTGTCGGGTCTCCCTCATTTGCCACCAAATTTTTCACCAAGTATATGCGAGTCAACAAAGTAGTCAAAGACCCCACCTTCAATAACCAACCCACCATACAAGGCAAAACCATCATCAAAGACCTCCTCAATGCCAACACAATCCTCATACCAAGAGCCATTGACCCCCATGGTTACTGGGGACTGATCACCCAATCTTTCCTCTCCACCCACACAACCACTGTTCCACCCCCAACATGTCCTACCAGCAGAACCTATGCACGCATCATGTATCATCAATACCCAAGCCCAACCGACTTACTCCATGCAGCCGACGCGCACTGGAAAAACAACAAAACACACCAATTTTATGGTTTCTCCCACACAGCACCTTGGCCTCAGCATCACCAAAGCCCTTGCACTCCATATCTGCAACAGCACCAAATGGGCCCTTCAACCAAACATAAACATAAACATAAGAAATTAGGTTAATTCTACCCAGACCAGTTGAATAATCGTCAGTCTTTATACGCCACTTCTGTGACCAGATTTGGCATCCGGATCTCTACTACGTCGCTGCGACAGATCCAACCTTTATTATGGTTGCCAGCCACGAACGCCACAACAACAACATGAAACTCAAAGATGGAGATCGGTACGTGGACGATCACGGCGAGAGGACGGTGGTGACGCCCCAACTCCCAACCAACGCTCATAACTTCGGACCCGCATCGTCGAGAGATGCCGTCGTCAACACTTGCCAACGACCTGCTGGTGCGGCGGCAGCGGGTAGTAGTAGTACTCGAATTAAAATCCCGACCAAGGACAAGATCGACGAGTGGATCCATTTCATGACGATGCCGGAACGAGCAATTAAACATGTCTTCATTCTACTTACGGACAGTGAATTGGCAGAGGCATATGATGAACCAGGGCTTATTTCTGCCTACGAGGCATGCGGTATCGTTGTACATCACATACCCTACGCGAGCGACGGGTCCTTCCGAAAGATAATGACCGACCTGGACGATCTGTATGCCAAAGGAGAAAATGCCGTGGTACATTGCACTCATGGGATGGGACGGAGTGGTAGAGTCGCGGCTGGGTGGTTAGTGCACAAGTACGGTCTTTCCGTGGAGGATGCCGTCGAAGAAGCGCTCGAGGCGGCTCGGAACCATGGCGTACAACGAATGGGATCTCCACGCCAGTTAGCAGAATGGATGATGGCAGAGAGTGTTTCGGGTCAATCGCTTTGATGGGTTCGATTGTCCACGGCTTCGATGTCGTTGTCCGCTCATGCTGACGTGTCTGCACCCATTTAACCTTCCCAAAGCAAACAAGAATTTATTACTACTACTCTGTCTTTTATTGCCTACGTCAAGCTACAACTTACTGAATATACTCTTCTCTACCCCATCTCGATTCATGACAAAGTAATTAGGTTGTTGTTTGATCGACTGCTGCGACTACCACCACCTCCTCTTCTTCGGTAACGTCCACATCTCCAAACCCAGAATTGTAACTCCCCGGAGAGTCGAATTGCTGCTGATGCTGGTCTAATATCCGTTCCTGAGTTTCTACTAGCGGATGAATATCGTCTTGGCCCACCTCCTCGAGCCTAGTCCTGAGGTGCTTCTCATCCTCCTCGTTGTTGTTCCCAACCATCTCCTCCTTGTCAACGGCAACATTGTCATTCAAATTCAGACCATTATATTCCGGCAACACGTTTTGCTCCTCTTCCTCTTCTCGACGCAAACCCAAAGGATCCAGCACTTGTGCCGCAGACGGAGCTTCCGCAACGCCAACACTCCCTCCCCCTCGCCTGCCACTGTTTCTCAACGCAAGTTGATGTTGCTCCTTCTCGCCGCCCGTGTTCACCTGCTTGCACGGATACGCCAGCGCAAACAACAAATCCAAATGCTGCGGCGATCCTTGACTCAATGTCCCAATGGGGGGTAGATTACTCATGATATACTCTCTCGTTCGGCGGGGTTTGTTCCGGGTGATTTCACTGTCGGCCGACGTGATGCGCACATCGTCCTCGTTGCTCCCCACGGAACGATTGTCCACCTCTCCGACATTCATCCCACCACTTCCGCCCAGTCCGAGAGCGCCACTTCCGCCACCGCCCAATCCTACCGCCCTTCGCGATACCGCGCGAAAAAACCGTCGATTCCACTTGTTCACCACCCTCATCGAGATCATGCTCCGTCCCAACCGAAATTGTACCGGTTGATTGCTCGCCAATTCCACCGGTTTCCTCATGTACAAATAACTTCCATTGCTGCTTCCGGCGTCGACGAATATGAACTCTCCATTCTTCAATCGTATCGTGGCGTGTCGCGCCGATACCGTGCGATAGTCCAACACCATATCGCTCCCCGAACTGCGCCCCAACAGCAGCGGTCGGGTGCCGTTCTTGCCATCCGGTTTGAGCAGGGTGGCAAAGCTCAACTGAAACCGGGTATTGAAGAGCCGCTGCGCCATCTCGTGCTTGGTGGCCACCAGCAGCGAAATGTAGGGCGGTTCGAGCGAGCTCTTGAAGAGCTTGACGAACCGTCCGTCCTTCAATTTGAAGTCCGATCGGAAGGTGGTCTTGCACACCGAGCAGGTGGCGTCGACGCTGCTGAGGAAGCAGACTTGGTTGTCGGCCTCGGCGGTGTGCCACTTTCGCAGGCATTCGACGTGGACGTAGCGCGTGTCGCCGAGGCATTTGCACGGCGTGATCATGGGGTTGTTGGGCGTGTCCTCTTCGTCGAAGCACATGTAGCAGGTGGGTACATCCCTCGGCACGTTGGCAGTGTTGTTGTTGTTAGTAGCAGCAGCAGCAGCGTGGGAGGGATGATTCGAAGAGTTGGCGTTGCGATGAGGACGGTGGTTATTGTTGGTGGTGGATCCAACTCCTCCTCCGTGGGAGGAATCATCGTCGTCCGAATTGTCTGAGAGAGAGATTTTGAATTTGTGTGATTTGAAAATAAAATGTGAGAGGGGGAGAAGAAGAAGGAGAAGCGGATGAGTAATGAATTGATCTCCCATGAAATACTGTAATGGATCGTAGTACATCATAGATACTATACTGTACATTCACTCACCGCCATCCGTCTCGGCCAAATCGGAAAACACGCCCGAATTCCCATTATTGTTATTGCTGGTGGTATCCCTCATAATTTTTTGTATTTTTTCCTCGCTCAGCACGTGATTCTCCCTCCCGTCGTGGGTCTCGATGACCACCACGCCCACGCTGCCCACCCGCAAGAAATCCCCCACCCTTAGCGCGTGCTGCGTCGGCGGATTGTGGTGCTTTCTGTCGCCCAGGAGGCGGCAGGTGCCGGAATGGCGACTGAAGGCCTCGGGGGCCGGGACCACCCAGAAGGATTTGTTGTGCGTGGTCACCAGGAGCTGGCAGGCGCGCGTGTCGGACAGCTCGTATCGCTGGAGCTTGCGGCCGATGTGGAGCGAGTACTCGTGTCCCAGATCGGGGGAGTAGCCGTTGCCGTTGTTGGCGATCCCCCCCGAAGAAGAGCGATGATGATTATTGCGATAGGAAGAATTGGTGCCTTGAATGATGACCCCCTCGGGCTTGACGTGAAATTGGGTGAATTTCTTCTTGCCGTTGTTGGGCGTGTTGTTGTTATTGTTGCAGGGATAGACGCGGACTTCGACCTGCGTGTCGAGACGAGAATTGATTTCCGAAGCGGGGTTGAGGCCGCCGACGACGCCAACGGCGGCAGCAGCGGGGGGAGAAGAAGAACCAAAAAGGTGGGTCAAAGAAGTGGGACTGGCGGCGGCGGTGGCGTGTTGATGATGATTATGATGATGGCGATGATAGAATGCCGTGGGAGAGGGAAGGAGATGGTGGGCTGCTGCTGCTGCTGCTGCTGTGCTGTGGTTGTTGCGGCTCACGGAGGGAACTCGCGGCCCGAAACCGCCGCCATTGCCGCCTGTCGTTGGTGTTGCTGCCCCCCTCGTTGGCGCAGAGGATCCCGCGGAGGTGGATGCATTGTCATTTAATGGAGTTCTGGGGTGCATTTGTAAATATTGTAGTATTATTGAATACTGGTAGGAATGGAAATGGGGCGGGCGCAAGGGCCGGCAGGAGCAGGAGCAGGAAGAGGTGGGGTGGTGTGGGTGAATTTTTTTCCGTTGTTTGGGCGGGTTTGGCTGGCTGGTAAACAACGACTTTTTGAAGAAGGCAATAAGGCGGCTTTGGAAAGCTTGAGCGATATTGGCGATAATATTAACTAAAATGACGTAGGAAATTTCGCCGGAAATAATATTTTGTATGGAATGGACTTTTGGGTCTTTTGGGAGAGTTCGCAAGACCACAACCTCCCAAGGCTCATCTTGACCGAAAACTAATATTTCCCGCCATTATTTCTACGTAGAGGACCTCGTTCAAATTGTACCGAA
>JALLBB010000494.1:0-14782 GCA_036939735.1 Discostella stelligera
AAGCAACTTTGCATCATCGTTGCCGAATGCTAGTCAGACTATGATCCTTTGGAAGAAATGTTTAAATGTGGCAGTACTATCGTCTTGTAACTCTCATCCTGATGATGAGGATGACGAGGATACTAACGACGACAACGAAGGGTACTATGGTGGCGGCAGTGGCATTCATTCCGCAATCACTACTTGTTCGCGGGATGCATCAATACCAATACCAACAACAACAGCCACAACCACGGCATCAACCTCCACCACCGCCACGTCGTCAACACCACCCACCGAGGAATACAAATCCTACTTAGCATCCTCCTACTACGCCATATTGCCATTACGTAGCATGATACGAATCGCATCCTCTCGAAAGAATGCCAAGCGCGTTGCCGAATGGAATGTCTACCTGTCGTGTGCCTACCTGGGGTACGTCCACGAAAAATTGTTGCGTTTGGCACGGGAGGTTCGCAAGACGAAGAAGCCAGCGGGGGAGAAGAAGGAATGTACCAATACCACTCCTCATTTGCAACAATTATCGATGCATGAATTGATGGACGAGTATTATCTCCGTCGATCGAAAACGTTGGTTCGCTTGCGAGATTCGGATTCGGTGGAAGAGTTGTTGGAGAATGCCGAGGAGTCGTTATCGGGTGCGGTCAAAACCATGGAGGGGGATGGTATCGTCGACGAAACCGCTGATGGGGAAGAGGATGATAGTAGAGGTGTTACGACACAGCGACGACAGCATCAACTACTACTGCATCTATACCTTCGAGTACAAATCCAACATTTGAGGGAGGAAACAACCATTTGGAAGGAGGTACATCGTCGTCATTTGGCCATGTTGAATCGTAGACCGGAGAATGATCTTTCAAGTTCGGGCGGCAACCGTTCGGGGGGCGTGGGTGGAAATACCACTGCCACAGTCGGATTTGGCAGTACCATGAAATCAACAACATCGGAGAACCTCGAACATCAAGTTCGAGGGGAGGTGTATTTACAAGCCTGGGATATAGCACGACCGTCGAGGATAGGTGATGGAGTTACTGAATTTCGCGATATTTTGAACTCTCTATCTCCATCGTGTTTGGAATTGCGTGATGTCGTCATTTCAATTGCAGCATTAAAAGCCTCAAGAGGAGATTGTACATCCGATATTCTTCAAGACTGTTACGCCTCGTTGTTATACCAATTGAAGCGACTGGCGGAGATTGCAGTCGTGGTCTCAACTAACTCTCGGCAGCGTTGGGAGAAGGGAACTACTGCCCACGATGGATACGATGAATCGTATGTCATTTGGAAGTCTGTGCTGTCGTTTGTTTCTTCTTTTATGGCAGATTTCCTATGCTGTCTTGTCGCGAGGGGGGCGCGGAATGATATCACCAGCATCCACAAAACGGATGGCGACGTCGCTGATGATAGTAAAGTTGACGACGATAATTCATCACCATTGAGGAACAATAAAATGCTTCGGCACCTCATGGAATATTGCTCCGAGACAATCATTGCCGCAGCATGGATGTGCGAGCCTCATTTGTTCGCCAAAGGTGCATGTAATGGCGTGAAGATGAATTATGACGAACTTCATAACTTGGACGGTAATATGCCTAGGCTACTGACGAAGGCTCACGAATGTTTGGTATCATGTCAAAAACTACGAGCATTGGAGGATAAAGAGCACATCTTGGCGGAGAAGGAAAAGCAATCTGTGTTGTCCTCCAAAGATAAGCATTCTGTCTCTGAACAGAACGAGTTGTTGCAGTTTCGAAATGCGCTGGCTACAACAACTTGCAGAATGGATTTGAGTTATGCCTGCTCCATGGATACAGGCTTTCACAAGAAGTCCATGTCGTCAGAACAAATGTTGGTTGCCATAAATACTGCGGCTCGCAGGGCGACGACCGCTGCCACTACCGCTACTAAGTCCAACAGAACCGACTTGAAGTCGTCAACGTCTCTGTCGGTAATTGCGTCTTCCAAGTTCGGCACGCCCTACATTCAATTCCTATCTGCATGGTCGGGAATGTATCAATCTCCATGGCCGTTCTGTACATTGACCCAAGCTCGAACGATAGTGAAAAATGCACGAGAGTCACTCTCAGTTGCAAGCAAAATGTGGGGTCGATGCCCGCCCTCAATCTTGGAAGTGCTAATGCTTGACATTGGAGAGGCTGATTTGGAAGGGATCTTGGTCGGTGGGTTTACAGACGTCGCGGAAAAAACATATCGCAAGGCGCTCGATACCTTGGCTGAAGAATTTACACTTACGATGGCCGGGAGCGAGTACATCAAGGAAATATTGCGTGTGCACTGTTTAACTGGATTGGCAAGGATATATCTTTCTAGAGATTCCGGGACCGATTCAACAGAGAAATTGGCACGCAATGCCCTAACCATTCTGTTGTCGGACTCTAGTGGCCAAAAGGGGGAAAGAGAGGACAGCCCTGCTCTTCTTTGCATTTATGCTTGGAATTTTGCGACATTGAGTCAGCAGTCACATTCATTCCATGTCTGCTCTGCTCGACAGTTAGTTGCAGAGGCCTGCATTCAATCTCGTCCCGAAGATGCCCGTTCATTTTTAACTCAGGCAGTCAGCGGTACGTTCAAGTAGCATCGTCGTTTTTGTATTAATGAAATTTACACTCACAATCACTCTGCTGTTGAATATTGTCATCAGACTTTCCTGGTAGCTCAGATGCCATCCTAGCATTGGCCGCATTTCATCTTCGAGAGATGGTCGGTAAAACAGCGGATAAAAGTGAGATCATGAAGGCAAAGACGCTCCTCCTGAAAGCTGCGAAGATGGATACATCAAAATCAGATCCTTTTTCGCTGTTGGGGGTGTGGTACGAGCTGCAAAATGATTCAACACGCGCCAGAGGGTGTTACCAGAAAGCATTGACCATGGATGCATCCCATCCTGTTGCCGGTAGAGGACTACAACGGCTTTTGAGCCTCGACGAAATCCTAGTTTTCTGCAGGAATGCCGTGAAACACAACACTCCCGTGAATGGGTGGGCATGGCGCATATTGGGGCGACAACAATCACAAGGCGATTTATCAGCAGCTCTGGTTTGTTTTCAGCAAGCTCTTCGGTGCCGAGATATTCAGACGCCCAAGACTGCTCTTCTTGGAGCATTTTACTGCATTTCAGTACCGCTTGGGCGAAGGACATATTATTGCGACGCATGCGAGACTTGGACAGAACTCGCGGCGTGTTACCGTCGCCTCGGAAAGCCTTCTGCTGCATTGCGAGCTTTTGAGGCGGCTTACTCCGTTTCGGATGGTAACCTCTCTCCGGATGCATTCTGCGCATGGGCTCAAGTTGATTTAGATTTAGGCCTGTATGAAGCAGCAGCTGAAATATGTGCCATGGTCCTATCCGTGCAAACTTCTTTCCACGTTCAACAAATGGCTACGTTTATTGAAGGAGAAGCATTATTATACTTGGCCAGGAGGCGCATTCAGGAAGGTAAATTTGGATGTTGTTTGTCACTTCTCGTAAAAGGAGCGGCTAGATTGAAATCTCAATTAGCTGAAGTGAACACTGACAGCTCAAAGAGTCATTTTTGTGAACTCAAACTTTTGGGAGACATATATTCTTGTGGAAATTCGCTTCCTTTGTATGTCTTCAGTCAATCGAATTCTGAGGAGCCACAATCTGATAATATCAAGGAAAAATTCAGCCGCGATGCCGAAAATAAGTTATCGTTTCTCATTGAGGGAGAACATGCATATTCTCTTGCTCTCACTTTGGTCAAGGATAGAAGTGACGACGAAGATGACGCCCAATGGTTAGTTGCAGCAGCTGCGGTAGATTTAGGAACAAATTTACTCTCCCAGGCAAAGGTTGTTATGCTTGCCCTCGGCGAAGGTAGTGATCAAATTGATAGCACCTCGTCGTCAGCTTCGGTAATTAAGTCAAATCGATTTCGCGGTCTCATCACACGAGCGGTGAATGCCTACTTGTGCGCTATCGATTCAAGTCCTTGCGAAAGTTCGGCGTGGTGTGGTTTAGGATGCGCTCTCATAACAGTAGATCCCATACTATCCCAGCATGCCTTCAGTCGGGGAATCCAGCTTGATCCATCTCTAGTGGATTCGTGGTCCAATCTTAGTCTTCTTTATGCCAGTCATGATAAAGAAAAGAGCTCAGAAGTGCTAGATCAGATAACGCAAGTTGAAGACACCCCGCTCGCGTGGATTGGTCGAGGTTTCTTATTGGAAAAAACAGCTATGGAATGGAGAGACGACGAAGTAGTGAGAGAAGCATGCCTTGCAAAAGCTGCAGATGCATTCAGATCTGCACTACAAATACAGCAACATCCGGCTGCACTCCTGGGCCTATCGTTGAATTGTAGGCGAGACCCCCGTTTGAAGGAGTCACAAAATATCGCATACTCGTACCTTGCGGATGCTGCCATGTTTGAAAGTAGGATGTCGCTTGTTGTTCATCAGAACATGAACCCAGAGAATATTGGTGCATCGTATGTGAATAGTCTTACTCAGATCGAGGAAGGGTTGAGTCGGCGGTACAATGGCTATTGTCCCGAAGGTGCTATTTTTGTATCGGAGGCAATTACTGATCTGAACAATACTATCATGCTTCGCGACAATATCAACAAATTCTTTGCAAATCATCCATTGAATTTCGAGCTGACACAATGCGAGATGGACATACCGTGGAGTAAATCGTATTCCGTTGAGAAAGATACCGAAAACATTCCAGATGATATGATCAAATGTGTATTGAATCGTTCGCTCAATGCCAATACAGTCAATTGTTTGAAAGACGTCTCAGAGGCTACAAACATAGAACTCGCCGAAGCTCTTAAACAATTGCTCCTTAATCCTGAGAGTGGCGAGGCATGGTTGATTTTTGCAGGCAAGCTTGCTCAAGGTATGAGTTTTGGAAGCAAAGATACAAATGTCCCTTCATCGGCAAAGGTTGCTGCGAGAAGGGCGTTTAATTTACTGCACGAGAGGGTGATCAACGCCACAAAGCTGGCGCCCCGGCGTCAAGCCATTCAAGGAAAAAACTCAATCGACTACTCGGAGACGAGGACGGTTTCATCTTTGCCGGCAGCTTCGCTCTTTTCTTACTCCATGGTATTAGTATCAATCTTGAAGGAGACCAACTTTTCGGACAATCCACCACACGCATGTGACGTGACGTTAGCGACTATACAAGAATCTTTGTTGATTGATCCGTTGAATTCTATCGCAGCAACGTTGGTCAGCAATCATATGCAGCTAAGCTCACTGACAGCATAGTTGAAACCAACTGTTTTTGCTCCCGACCTACTCCTATATTGACGACTTAACGCAACAAAACCAGCAGGCTAAAACTGGATAGGGAGCTATTATACGAAACTAATTTTCAATTATTACTACAAGGAGCATAAGTCATGCTGTGCCCCCATTCTCACTATTGTGTGCCGATCGAATTCAGACAGATCTCATGCAACAGATGTTAAGTACAAAATAACACGGCATTGCCTCGCGATTAAGTAACACTTTAAAGCACATCGCGTCGAAGACTCTCTCGAATGAAAGTAAATTCAGCGCTCAACGTCGGGTTGGCTTTGACGTGGGTAGTTTCGTTGGCGACCCTGTTGGCGCTTTTGTTGTCGTTGGTACCGGAGTTGGTGCCTGCGTTGGTCTCTGTGTTAGCTTCCGAATTCCGCCACCACAGGCACAGCAAGCCTCTTTGGCTGTCAGCCCTGCATTTGGGTACGACGTACCAATTGCACAGTTTCCTTGAGCATACCACATGCAATTATAAACAACACCTTCACTATCATAAAATCCTCCAAGATCTTCGCAATCATTGACGGATTGTACGACATCGGACGTCCACTCATTAATCTTCGAGTTTATGAACGCGTAGCCTTTGCTCACGCGCGCGTAAACTAAGGCCAAGGCCGGTGTTAGTGTGTTGTTGGCAACGATGAAAAATGAGAGCGATAAAATGGAAGGAAAATTGGTTGGTAGCTTACCCCCTGGAAATTTTTTATCGCCGCATTTATTGCCCCAAGAAGTAACGCCAACTAGCGTCTTCTGGCTCGATTCTGTATGAAAATGTACGAGTGGCCCACCTGAGTCGCCCTTTGATATTATCAAAACAGTGACGGTAATTCAAAAAGGTCAAACAGTGAGAAAGAACAAAAGACATGGATTGAAAGTGGCAACGAAGTGATGATATTTGCACTGATACTTACCTCACATGTGTCTGCTCCGGCGTCTCCACGTGCGCATAGCATAGATCCGAAGATTTCATCGGGATGATAGTTATAGGGATCCCCATCGGTACATTTGGTGTTCGTTATATAGTTGACAGTAGCGTCCTGAAGTATTTTTGCCGGAATTCCATCGCTTGTTGTTCCAAATCCCATGGTAACAAGCGCATCATCTGCCATGAGTTTAACAGGATCAAGAGGATCAGTATCAGGTCTGTCAAGGTCAATTACAGCCTTAGCATACAGTGAAGTGGCCCACTTCAACTTGATCACCCAAAAATCATATTGCTTCGTTTCTGGATCATAGTTTGGGTGCAGTACGGATTCTGCGACAGGGATGTGTTCAATCTTGTTAAAATCGACTTCGTCATCGAGTAAGTGTTTATGCATCCCAAGGGTTACAAAGGAGGAGGCGGTGGGGGATGATTTCTTGCAGTGCACTGAACTGAGGACCTTTTTTGTCGTGTAGAAGTGGAATTGATTCAGAGGAAGCAAGGGCTGAGTGAGGGGCGAGAACATGCCAGTAAGAGGACTTACTATTAGGAGCCACGAGAGAGCCAGCGCACCCATTCAACCACACAAAGAACTAAGGGGTAGGAGATGCCATGCAAGTTCAGATGCAGGGTGGGACAGAAACGGAACGAGTGTCCACAACACTGTACTAATCATGAAGAACTCACAGGATACTCTTGAGGGGTCACATCATTACCCCCAACAACCAACAATAGCAGGGGTAACAATATTCGATGCTTCAGAACTTATCCCAGTAGCATTAGGAAAGATGCCGCCAAGTGATCTCTTTTCCTTGGCCGCTGCATTTATCCCGCCCCTCAGGAATTACAGCGTGGCGGCGACAGCGGTGGTGGTAGCGGCGACAGCGGAAATATTAATTTTTAATAATATAATATATAATAATACTAAGAAAATGGCAATGATATCAGTATAATAATTATCATTTTCGATAACATAAGAAGAAAAAATATTTGAAACCAAGCGCAACTCATTGGATGATGGCGCTGTTGGCGAGCTTGTTGTTGTTGCTGTAGAATCTTCCATCATGCTGGCATTTTCGGAGGAGCGAGGAGGCTCTGTTGCATCGGAGATGGAATTGATGATAGGCGGAGAGGATCGCACCTTCGGGGGGGAATTTTGGAAGAGAAAATCCATTTCCTTCGGTGTTCCCCAAGGAATCCTGCAACGAAAGTGAAAAACCATAATCTCAAGGGCACGAATTTGGGTGCAGGGAAATGGGAGACGGCCAGAAATCCTGTAAAAAAAATCCTGCAGCGAAAACTCTTGAAATTACGGGCAGTATTTTGTTGTTGTGGAACGATGATGGGATGATGGATTCGACCTTCGACAAAATATTATGACAAACGACAATAACGGCCACCACCACCAACAACAACAACCTACTACCACCGTTGTTAGTGGTAGCAGTGCTAGTAGTAGTAGTAGTAGTTTGCCGCCCTCGGGGAAAAAAATGAAATCCACGCTCTCGCGGGGGAAACTTCAATTCATCAAAAAGTCGACCCGGGGCACACCCTGGTACGATACCGAGGAGTTATTGACCGTGGGGGATGGACTGTTGACTGCATTACAGTTATTCCCAATGGCAACGACAACAAAAATAACAGGAATTGCAACAGCAGCATTGAGAGAAGAAGAAGATGGTGGTGGTGGTGGGATGAAAGTGGTAGTAGGGGATGGCGGCGAAGAAGGGGAGGAGCAAACAATATCAACTAGATGTGGTACATCATGTAGTTTAGCTCAACAGCAGCTTCCATTACCTCCCGCAGATTGTCACCAATTGCAAAATTCCCTGCGTCGCGTGGCGGTTTGGAAGGGGGGGGCGGGGAGGGGTAGTACGAGAATTAGTGGGGGTGGCGAGTCTACGGGAGGAGCAGTCCTCCCACATGCGATTGAATCTACTGCTTGTTTGGCTGGTATTTTATGGGCAGATGCATCATGGCAACAAGGAGAAGGACAAAGAGTACTACGACGAGACGGCTGTGATAGCCTCCACTATTATGGAGTCATTAGCCTCAATCAACTTCGAAACGCCTACTCCTCGGCAATAATTCGATCGGTCAATGGCATCGCTGACTCCTACCGGCGTGTCTACTCCAATGGAATGAAAACGAGTGGCATGTCATCACCACCACCATCGGTGAGTCACTGCGCATGCACCCTCGCCGGCTTGCCGGCATGGATCGTCGACGTTCGACATGATGCTAGCCATGGTGCGGCATTGCCTTCCATTCATGTCTGCCGATTGGCATCGTTGGAAATCTTGCGGTATTGGAAAGATACTTATTGGAGTAAGGTCAAGGAGAGGGTTTGGGGGCGTGGGCGTTTCATTGGCAGCGGTGACGAAGGAGGAAGATCAAGCTGTGGAATGTTCACTATGGCGTATGACATTTTGGCTAAATATCAAACGTCGGCCTTTTTGGAACTACATGGTACTACTGCTGGTGCTCGGACTCGCCATGCTCCTACTACTCCTCGTGATTTAACTTCGGAAGATGGGGGGCGGCATCATCAACAACGGAACCATCCGCAACCAAGTTGCGTCGAGAACAGTACTAGCTGCGCATCACCGCCACCCTCCTCCTCCTTGGGGGCAGGAATGGTTGGTAGCGCCAGTGGAAGGATGGCCATGGAACGAGGTAAGATAAACGAAAACACCAAGGACAACACCGAAGATGGCATGATCCTTGCGCCATCTTTGGATAAAAGTAACGACCAGGTCAACGGCAAATGCGTTGCTGTCGGACCAATGCGCAGTGACACCGCTGTGCTTCCTCCCGCTAGTATTTGTCCTGCAGACAAGCGTCGTCGTCAACGACCACGTCACGCGACAAGCGGTGGCGGTGCTATACCCTGGTGGATACTTACCGATGACGACGTGCCAAAGAAGAAGAAGCAGAAGAAGAAGAAAAACAGTGAGAACGACGAATTAGTTAGTTCTGACAATGCAAACAACGATGACATTGGTACCGCGTCTACTGCTCTAACACCACCAGCAGCAATAGCAGCATCGGAAATGCCCATACCCACTACTCGAGATTGCGCAATGGAATTCATCAGAACAATACCAATTGATGTTGCATTTTCAACCTGTTTACGAGTTTTGGTTTGGGGGTGGGCAAGAACAGTGAGAGATGGATTGGCTATTGAGGTTCACCAAAATTATGGCGACGATCAATTTATCGAAGGAGAAGTAAGATATGAAAATATTGGTCCTGCCCTCCTGACTTTGCCGTCCGTCTTCGTTCCACGACGCTGCCAAAGTCCGGAGGCTATGCCGGCACCAGCGGCCGAGGCGGAGGAGGAGAACGAACAATTCGACTCGTCATTCGAATATTTACGCATAATGTACGAACCGCTTCTTATTGCAATGACGACTGTGTACCCTGGATTTGCACCAGCATTATTTGTACATTTGATCGATTCCATCCTCTGCTTGGAAGAGGCTGGCGGGGATGAATCACATGATAAGAACCAGCTTGACGGTCGTATGCAGCATTTGTCAAGATGGGTTCGATACATTCTCTCAAGGGCCTTCCATATGCATTTTGATAGGTCGGTGGCGATGTTTGATTCGAACGAGGCAGTAGTTCAGCGTCTACAGCAGCATCATGATCATCGGCATCAAGCCGTTATTGAGACATCACAACAAATTCTTCCGCGGTCCACCCAAGCATCAAGTCAGGGAGAGGAGTTGGAGGAGACGTCTCCACCGCGGTCGATTTTAGTCGACTTGAAAAAGAGGGGTCGGAAGAAGTGGAATGCTGCTCAATTCCAATTTATGCAGAGTCCCTTGGATTTTTCATCTTTGCGTGATATTGGATTCCCATTGAACTCCGTGTGTGATAGACTGCTCTTGTTTCATCAACAGAGGAGTACCATTACTGGCCGAAACGCGACTAACTCTGAGGTGATACTACTGCACCAATATTTGCAGGATATTATCGAGGAAAAGGATCGAATATTGACTTGTCTAGGAATTGGTGCACCTTATGATACAGTACGTAATGCTGATTCCGAGAAATGTTCGAACACAGAAGAAGAGGGAGAGCAAAAAAGGAAAGATTATCGGTTTGGTTTAGGATCTAAGGCCAGGTTGAGATGCGGCGGAGAGGAAGGCTTTAGAACACAGGATGATGATTTGCTGCTGCTGCCGGTGGTATCTGTACGAGCAGATAATATGATGACCCTGGAGGATATGGAAGCATTGCTTGGTAGGGAAGATTGCGAGGATGTAGGAATCGAATCTTCTTGCGTGTATTTGCAAGATAAGGAAAAGGATACGGCCCAAGTCCCGACAGGATTGATGAAAGAGAATTCACTCATCATTTCATCGTGGACGTTGTGTAAAAGTTGGGATGCGTGTGCAATCGGGACAATGCCTGGATATCCCAGTTGAATGAGGGTTCTCCCTGCCAACTAATGCTCTCGTCATCCATCCGACCACAGCTCTGCATCTCTCGCACAGAACAAAGGATCATTCAACAATGAATCGCCATCCAATACTTACATTCAATAAATCTTGCGTGAGTTTTCGTCAGATCGATTCCTCCGTTAGAAAAGTAATCTAAGTCATCAGTCAAACTTATTCATCAAACAACAATTTGTTCTTACGCTGTTATTGCTATTAGCGGAGTTGGAGGACAGCAACGATTTGTACCTTCGTAATTGAGGAGCTACTCTCCCGGCAGTTTTTGTTATTTGCCATGTGCATCGAATCATTTCGCTTGTCAGACGAGGTAACATCGTTCAATCTTTTTTCATACTCAGACATCACCCCCAAGATGCCTCTTGTTACTACCTCGACTTGATGCAAAGAGATATTCCAATGATGTACCTGCATCGGAAAAGAACTGATCGACACCAGGGCTAAAAAATTCTCCAATGAGATCTTTAACACGTCTGGCAACAGCATGTGCGCCCCATTTTTCGTAGCAGTTAACTGAGTGATGCAAATAGGAATGAGACTGTCGATGAAGGCCTCTCTCATGGTAAAACATTCCAGCAAGCTCGCTCGCAATGGCTTCCTCATGTATAAACTTATGGTCATGGGCAGATAGTATAGCATTGTCGTAAAGGGTTTCAGCTCTATCGAATTCACAATTTGTGAACATACTCTCTGCTTCGAGTAACATCGCCTTATTCTCCCAATTCCATAACGAGTGTTCACTCCGACATCGCATCGTTTTCAGCGCAGCCTGACCCTTTTCAATCCATTTTGATGATTCCTTGTCACCTTTTTCTCTTGCGATCTGAAATGATGCCAAGCCCTCGAAGAAGTATCCGAACAAGAAATGTGAATTAAGCTGGTTCACACTCTCGACATCTGTTTGGGATGTGCTCAATTGAATGGAAGCATTATTCATTTGACGGAACATGAAAGCCCTGGTAAGATGATGCAATTTAAACTGTGCAAAAACCGATGGTCCGGACCTGGCATCCGCTATTATTTCCTCTTCGCTTGGCATGTTATCCACATGTGCAACACTAGACATGAGCAAACCTCCTTTCAAGACCATGACTTGCGAGAGAAGCAACGCCGGATTTCGGGCAAACATTTGCAGACCATGAATCTCTAGCTTTGAAAGGAAATCCAGGACATAACTCCTAACTTTGTCTAAACTCTGGCCCGCGAAATAGTCAGTTACGATTGCCAGCGCCAGATTCTTGAAAGAGAAAACGATATCGCCTGACTGCTGCCCAGCTTTGTACCCAAGCAAGTGAACTTCCACAAGCGACTGTAGGGGTTCAATCGCCCATAATATCCTGTCATATACAAAGCAAATGACACTTGATTTATATTGCACTGATCCTTTCTTCTCTACTAGTTTGATTGCAAGCTTTCCTAACAACAACATGGAAAAGAAAATAGATCAGTACGAACAGATGTATTGATGCATTTGCCAATGCAAATTCTCAAACGAATGTAACACACCGAGTCGGCATCCTTCGTTTACGTATCCTATTAACGACAGCACGCCGCCAAAATGAGCGAATGCCAGGGGCGACTTTGGGCTCAGACCAGTCTTCATTGTGAGCGCAACAATGCGAAGGCTCACTGAACCGACTAAGCAAGGCTTGGAATACTGCAGCACGTGAGCTAAGTTTTCATATAAATCTATCAGAGCATTCATCTTCTTGTCGTTGCTCTCTTTCATATTGCAGATCATATCATCCGACGTTGATCGCAGCATATTGTTCATGTGCTCAATGTCAGACCTCACTATGCCATCTCCAATGTTGCGAGGAAGATTCTCGCCAAATTGGAGAAGTATTGCAAACGAAGCTTCGATTGACTGATCTTGTCGATAAGCAACTCCGAGAGCTTTCGCAGTGATAATTAAACCTGAAAAGGAGAAAATCGGAGAACATAAGTATCTTGGCTGAACATGGCCAAACCACAATCAGCATGGCGCTTACAATTAAGTTTGTCATCAAAGCTCCTAGCACGAGAGAAAACCTCGTTTGAATAATATGTGACCTCAGAAAGCTTATTGAGGACGAGAGAAGCTTCTGCCACCTCATCATACAAGTCCAGACTGAGTTCGTAATTCAATACCCAGTCATCGTCTCCTAAGAATGATACACCATGCTGGAACAAAATAAATGCTGTGTTGTAATCAGAGTACTCAATGAGGCGTCTGCCAGCTCTGAGATTCAGTTGAGCAAATACTGTCCTTTGCCTTGGCTCGAGGACAGCAGTTGGACCTCCCAAGTTAATTTGATTGATAGCGGCGAAGAACAACTCCTCGTCTTCCACGCTGTTGTCCAACGTTTGCGTGCATAGAGCGAGGCCAAACCGCATATGTTTCTCACGTTGCTGCTGTTCAGTCATCATCTCGTACGCTGCTTGCTGGATCTTGTCGTGTGCAAAACGAAAAATTGTTGAACCAGCAACATCGATCATGAACCCTCTTTGAGACACCTGACGAAGAATATCTTTCAAATCAAGCCCAAGGTCTTTCGACAAATAGTTCAGTATGGCTTCGGTTACACAAGAACCAATGCATGATGCAACCTGTAATCCGAACTGCAGGTCACTGGGCAATCTCTGGATATCGTTCACGAGAAGTGAAAGTACGCTTTCCGATATCCCTAAATCAGTGATAGCTTCCAAGTCCCACCTCCATCTCCGATGTTTCATATCGATGTAGATGTATCCTTGCTCTGTCAATGAATCCAACAGCTGGCGCAAAAACAGTGGATTGCCCCCGGTTTTGTGATGCAAAACAGAGGATAGTGGACGTGTCAGACGAGGACTCAGGTGTAATGATTCAGAGATGAGATTGTTTACAGCCTCAGGAGTCACAGACTCCAGCTTCATCAACTCCAGAGCGAACATGGTTGTCGATTTTCGCCATGACTTGAACGACTCACTCATGCTAGCCTCGTCATCACGGTGGGATAAAACAAAAAAGACTGGAGTCCCTTGTGCGCTAAAAAGCAAATTTCCAATAAGGAGTAAGGCTGCGCGATCTGCAAATTGTATGTCGTCAAGAACAATTGTGACGGGCTTCGAATGGGTGGATATAACACGCAATACTTCACATAATTGATACCTCACACTGACTGCTGAGTCAACGCAACTGTTTGAGACCTCGTCTCTGTGCAAGCATGACGGCATGAGCATTTTGAGATTGGGCGCAATTCCCAAGAGGTTTGATTGACCTCCAACCACGTTCGTAACCTTTTTCTCAATTTTTGCCAACTGTGAATCAGAGGAATCGTTGAATACCATTTCACATAATGAGTCAAACATGGTCGCAATTGTCGACAAAGGCTTGATGCTCATCTGGTTTCCTTCAAACTTTGCCAACAAGAAGTATCCGTTCGAATGAGACGTGACCGCTTGCATGTGCATAGCAAGCTTGGATTTCCCTGCACCTGCTCCCCCCGAAATAACAACACCAGTGATTTGTCCTCTGTTGATGTGGCTCTGGTATAATTTTTCAAGCGTTAACAATTCCTCGTCTCGACCATACAGCCTGTTAGGTATTGCCAACTTTGCAGTATTACTCATGTTGATGTCATCGAGGAAGCATGATGGATTATTCACCATCAGCTGCAGATCCACTTGGAGATCATCAAAAGAAGTGTAGACATCATCAACGCCCATTGGGTCATCCCTGCATTCTAGGAGATTCTTCACCAGTGAACATAAAGACCAAGGAATCTCAGTAGATTCGAGGACGGTAACATAATTGGAAATCCTGTTGTCAGCATTATATTCTGACTGCCACTGAGTTTTCTTTTGTGTCGGGTGTTCACTCTCGGCTTCGTTACAGATCTTGATAGAATTCACGTTGTCCTCCAATATCAGCTCTGCTTTAGAGAAAAGCTCATACAAAACTTTTCCCACGGCAAATAATCTGGACATCACTGTTCCGGTGGCTAAGTCGTCGCCGACATTGCTCATAACCCATACAAACTCAATCATTTCCTTGGACTCGTCGGAATCTCCATTGGCTCGCAGATATTTCCTAGCCCGAATCAATATATTTTCAGGAAGAATACTAGCGAGGGGT
>JALLBB010000495.1:0-29389 GCA_036939735.1 Discostella stelligera
CGTCCGCATTCACTTGCTTGTGTGGAGTTCATTTCAGGAACCCAACAGCGATAGCAAAGCATAAACAATATTGCGCAACAGTTCAGAAAGACATATCCCAAAATTGTAATTTTCTACTGTCGACGTCAAGAAATGATGTTGGACGCGGTGTTTTTGACAACGGCGACGGTGCCACCCAAGTCTACGACTCTTACTTCGCGAGCTATAATGATGTTGATTGCAGCAGCAATAATGAAGAAGACAACATTGAGAGTGAGAATGAAAACTTGTCTGACAGCGATGACGATGACGAACACTCTGCATCACTTTCCATCGACGAGCTACAACATATGAATAATCAAGAAGATGATTCCACTACCGACTCTGACGATGATGGCTACTCTCGCAGCGACGACAGCATGTCATGTGACGATCCTATCCCCGGTTACGACAAACCATTATTCTCCCAAAAACAACCGCATCTATCTGCTGCGTACCAGTTGCAGGTACACCTGAACTCTTTATTCGACAAAAACAAGGCGAGTGTGCAGATGTACGACGAAATGGTAAAGCTCTTCAACGCATACATTTCATCTCCACAATTCAGTAAAAACACACTGCTTCGACCGAGGAAGTATTTCATATCGGAATCTGAGGAATTGTTTTCAATTCAAGCACTGAAACCAAGAAATGGGACTGTGAAAATGACGGACAACACTTTAGTAACCGTTCCAGTCTTTGATGCAAAGGCTATGATATTGTCAATATTGCATGATCCGATTCTGATGAGAGAAGAGAATTTTGCTGAGGGTTATGACATATTCACTGGTGCAGAAATAGACGACTGCGACGCTAACAATAAATATGGGGAGATCCACACTGGAGATGCATGGAAACCTGCACTCACAAGATTTTGTGGGAGTAATGGGGAATATATGCCGATTGCGCTTGTTCTGTTTGGAGACAAATCTCACACTGACCTACATGGACTGCTGAGCGTCGAACCGGTTTCCTTCACACTGTCTCTTTTCAATCGGTCTGCCAGGAATCTACCACAGTTCTGGCGTCTGCTGGGTTACGTTCCGAATCTGAGTGCTGGAAAAGGAGAGGCCAATCGCATGTCCTCGACCGATAAGATTCAGAATGAGCATAACTGTCTTGCGTTTATTCTGAAATCAGTGATCGATATCAACAATCGTGGGGGAATTCGAACCACAGTGCTAGGACGACAAGTCCACATCAAAGTTTGGATACACTACATCATTGGCGACACTGAGGGAAATTGTAAGTGGCTTGGGCATTACCCGGGAAGCGTCCGTGGTATTGCGCGGCCTTATCGCGATTGTCAATGCAGTTTCAACGAAATGAGGAGGATAAATCCGAAATGCATCTATACAACTCTGGATGAAATGAGGGAGGCTTATTCGTTAATACAAACGGATCGTAAGGAAGGACTGTTACACTTCAAGAGTATATCGCGGCACCCGATTGTGAATGCATTCTTACAGCCACGCCTTCCCATGTCGGACCAGATACATGGCGTCTTTCGTATGACTCCTCCTGAATTATTGCATACATCCGGCGCAGGATTGATATTATATATGTTCCGTGTGATTGCTGACAAGGTGGGCGGAGGTATGATTCGTAATGATTTGGATGCACAACATGTTCGGATGATGAAAGCGATACGTCGTCAGAGCGAGCGAGACTTTCCTCGAGGAGCGACGCGGAATGGTATTGTTGATGGAACGAAATGTCAAGCATCGGAGCGTCGAGGCAATCTTTTCTCGCTAGCATGCATCGCATACACTGCGAACGGATTAGTGCTCAAGGAGGGCATGGAATGGAGTAATGATGAGTGGAAATCGTTCCAATTCTTCATCCGACAATATCTTGCACTAGAGGAGTGGTTTCATGCGGAAAATGACAAAGAAGAAGTGAGGCAGGCACGACGGAAAATTGGAAGAGTACTGAAGCTACTTCAGAATCTGTTCCCACGGGGCGATGGAACACTTGGGTACAATATCCCTAAAATGCATGGAATGGCGAAGATGCAATATTTCATGGTGTTATTCGGATGTGCCATTAACTTTTTCGGTGGGCCTGGGGAATCCTCACACAAAGAATTCGTAAAGGCGCCTGGAATGAAAACACAAAGACGGATCAGTGAGTTTGCTGTTCAGACCGCAAGGCAGTATCATCATGTTATGGTAACAAAACATGTGTTGACATGCTTGACAATGAGGAACCGCAATGTAAATGCAGACGCAAAATTTAATTCTGTTCTTATGGAAGGGAAGTACAAGATTGATGTCTCGGATTGTTCATGGGAGGACAGATGGATTCATCTACACGATGATCTTGTTTCATTTTATGCAACGAATGCACAAGCTATCTGTCGTCGCAATGGATTGGGAACAACAATAATAACAGGATATACACGAGCGCGGTGTTACGATGATAACGGGCACCAATCCATATTTTATGCTCATCCTTGTTATCGTGGATCACCATGGTATGATTGGGCATATGTCCACTTTGTCGACGATAATGAAGACGAGGCATATTATCCTGCAAAAATACTTGGGTTCTTTGGAGCAGATGGTGGAGTTGATGCAGTGGTACAATGCTCTCTGAGGCCATTGAATTGGTCGACATTGGAGAAAAGAATGTTTGTCGAATTTGAACTTGGGGTAAATGAGGGATCTTTCGTTGCTGTTCCGCTCTCATCGTTTGTGTATACATTGTGTGTAATAGAAGACTACGGGGGGGGGAGAACAAATACATTGCGGTACTACCTCGGAGTGGATGGGGGCAATACTTCGGAAGTGATATCAAGTAGCTAATTTAACATAAATACTAACATGAAGGACACTAAGACTTCTCGATGTTGTTAGGGAATTGTTGGTTGTGTTGTAGTGTTAATTATCGACGATTGCGAGCACAATAGAATAATCACGTACAATTAATTATCCAATTACTTTCTGTCGTGTTGCGATAACAAAATAATTATTGCAATTAATATTCATTTGCTGTTGCGATCTCAATGTAATGTAATAATTTCATACAATCAATATTTATTTCCTATGAATTATTTATTCCCCGATTCCAGCACTGCTTTGTCGCCATCATTATATCGTCATTCTTGGCGTTTTATTCTTCTCCATTAATATCTCCTTCGTCGCTTCCTTCATAGCTATCACACTCGCCATCGCCGTCATCACCGTTTGATTTACATAATTGAATCAACTTTGAGCGATGCGTTTCCTTAACCTTTTTTAATGCATTAATTGTCATCTTTTTGTCGTTAATCTCTTCCTCAAGTTTGCGGATGCGTTTTGACTTATTGTGTTCGTCGTCAGAAGCCATGAGAGACTTTCTCTTTCCGAGTAGATCATTAAGTTTTGTCTTCGTTTCCTCCAAGTAATTGTCGGTTTCTCTCATGTGATCCATTGTTTTTGCAACATCATCATTCGTGTTCTTAGACGAAGCATGGATAGTGTCATTTGCTGCTGCCAAAGTTGCTCCTGTGTTCACTCCTCTCATTGTGTCAAGTAGCTGTGCACTCACGGCATTAGCTTCCTTGTTCATCTGGTTCATCGTCTGCAGTAGAGACATCATACTATCCTCCTTTCGAACTGATGCGGTCCTCTTTCCTCTCTTTTCACTACTACTCACTGCTTCATCCCCATTATCATCTTCGTCATCATCGCCGGAGCTGCAAAACAGAACATTGTCGTCAAGAGCGGCATTCGTAGGTACTGTAGCCTTTTTTGTAACTAATGGAACCAAACTCCTTGTCCCACATGTAAATCACCGACAGGTAAATCCTTGCCGCCTGATTGGAATAATTAATAAAAAGAACTGGATCGCGGTCCTCCCAAATAGAAAAATCCTCGGGAGCACCAGAACCTCCACCAGTACCTTTCATCCAGTTGTACATTGCCGGTTTATATTCCATCATAACGCTATTAAAAATGGAAGTAACCTCCTTTTCCATCCATGGCAATGCAATTCGAGTTTTGTTATTTGGGTTAAAAACACCAAACTCTTCATATGCCGAAGCTCCCTTGCTGTTGTTGACTTTAATTTTGGTGCTACCGCGTAACCACACTGCTGGCACCGTTACAATCTTTTCACTGTCAATGAAATTGTTGTAGAGGGCATTAAAACCAGCCCTCTTTCTAGATGATGTTGCATCGAGAACTGCACGAGGTCCTCCCCGCGTTTTATCCAGCATGTCTGGAAGCATATCACGAAGAAGTTCACTCTGAAAAATCAACCCCATGACCCTTACCTTGTCGTCGACAGTTGTTTTCTTACTCTCTGGCAATGGGCCGTAGGCATCGTATAGTAAAGAGATAAGAGTACTTTGACGTAATACAAAAACTGAAGGCTTTGTCACGCTTGCAATCAAATCGGCAACGCTCTCGTCACCCTCATCTCCAATTGAATGCACATCCGCTAATGCGTACTCTTTTCTTGCTGATGCAATGATCTTCCCAATATCATGCAAGTATGTGGATTTGTTTGTTCCACCTTTTGGCAATTGAGGGAAGTCGACACGATGATTGCACAAGTTATCCCATACTTTTCCTGATAAAATATAGAGATCAGAATAGAAACGCGATCCATGTACAGGGTCACGGAATGAAATATGCTTCGCTTTACGCTTAGCCTTGGCAATGTCCGGATTGTACGAATCAACCTCTGATTCCGACATTGGTATGCCTTCGTCTTGGAGGAGATTGAAAAATAGATCACGCTCCATGTACAACAACTTATCTTTGATAACGTCATTCAAAGTTCTTTCGACAGGCGTGGGTGCTGGCACTGGTGCTGTTGGTGATGCGGCAGAATCCGACAGACCTGAAGCGGGTGAAAAACGAGGGGATCGACGAATATTGGTAGTACGCGAAGGGGATGGCGTGAAGAAGCTCATTCTCATCATGTTGATTAGGATGACAACTATGACGATGTTGACAACGCACGGTGATGATGGCGATGACGATGAGGATGCTCGAGAGAGAGAAAAGATTTTACGACGATGATGCTCGAGGGAGAGAAAAGATATTATTTTATTGTTGAAAAAATAGTTCTCTCCTCTCAACACCACCGAAGTACGACCACAATATTGTCAAAATGGAAAAAATCCTTCTCTCAACACCGCCTCTTTCGGACAAACTTTCTGACAATATTGTCAGAAAATCTTGTCGGAGAATTAAAAAAAAATGGGGTTGAGAGGACGGGCCTTAGGACGACGGACGAGGACGAGGCGAGTCGAGAGAGACGATGTCGAAAGAGCGTTTTTTCCAGTTCCAGCAGCAGCCGCTCTACTAGCACCGGCAGGCAATGCTAATCACCATTGAAACGCTGCAACCCCGCGTGATCGTGATCATTTTCTCTCAAGAGAAAGGAAGAGTAAGGTGCTAGACTCCATTGCCGCCTCTTCACCCATCCACCCATTGCAAGTCGCACTACCGCACCACCAACTGCTTAGTTCATCATCCAAGGCAGCCTAGTCATAAATAATACCATTCTCGATCATCCGCAACAACAGCGAGAAAGCCGCCGCCGCCGCAGACGACGACGACAATACAAGACACCACCACTAACCCCCCTCCCCCCTTCTGCTGTGTCCGGTTCCCGCATTATTCTCTCTCAAGATGACAGAGAGCGCCGACGCCATCCTCAAGGGGATGCTCAAAATTGGCATCTCTGAAAGCAACCACAACAACAGCAGCAGCGAGAATGATCATCTCAAAGACTCGATTGCTGCCAATACGCGCAAGAAGGCGGCGGCGGCATTGATGGCGGCCGGCGAAGATGCAAAAGGCCACAAATCGAATGCCAATTCAGCCGCCTCGTCAGGAACTACTTCTACTATTCACACAACCCAAATGGGTGCCAAAACAAACACGCAACTCTTGGTGTCGGCAGCGGCAGCTGCAAGTACTAGTAGTAATGGCGGTACCGCCAGCGGCAATGCCACGAAAAAGGAGAAAGGACGGAGGACTTCGCGGGGGAAACCACGTGCCGGTAGTCGGGGGAAGCAGACAACGAATCACAACAGCAGCCATGGCGAACAAGTGGGCGAGGTGACAACAGTCCCTATTAGTGGTGGAGGTGGGGCTGGCGACATTCTTGGTGCAAAGATTGGAGAAAAATCATCTGAAAAAGGAGGGGACGCCAGCGCAAAGAAGAAGCGAAAGAAGAAAAATGCCAATCGAGCGACCGTGAAAGAGGGAGATAGGGTCGTCGCCGCGACTTCTACGTCTTCTCTTCAACAGAAAAATACCAAGAATTCGTCCAACTCTTCGATGATGACGACCGCAACTTCTACTTACAAAGACAACACGGCCCCCGACACGACGACAAACAACTATGCATGGAGCGCCTTCCAAAGCAGTCCCGATCCACGCGCCTTGCCAGATATTGGGGGGTTGTTTGGCAATGACAGTGTCAACGATGAAGCCACCATCACGAAGGGAATGGTGGAAGTAGCGGGGGAGAAGAAGCCGGAAGAAAGTGATGGGCGCGGAGGAGAAGAAGGAGACGAGGAGGGTGGGGACGAAGATGCTGATGCGGGGGAGGATAATGTGGATCTTGGTTCGCCTTCGGCCGATATCCGGGAAAGTCTCGTCCAATCCATGATTGCTAAGAATACATTGAATGTTGTAAGCACGGGTGAGGAGCTATTGAAGCGATTGCATGTTGATCACCGAAAAGGCGGGGCGCATCAACGAAGTGAGTCATCGGAAAAGAATCGCAATGGTGATGGGGTAGATAGGAGATTTCGTACCATGGAAAGTCTCGAGGCGGAATTGATGTCTCCTCCAAAAAAGGATGTCTCGAAGGCGGACCAAGAAACGAAGGTAGAGACCGAGGGAGATGATGAGGCAGCCGGAAACAGCATCGAAACACGCGGAACTTCGACTGCCGGCTTGGAAGAACGGAGAAGCAATTATCAATACCGAGATCCGATCACGGAACTCATGAATCCTGGGGGACATCCCGGAGGGTTTGGCATGCCCATCCATCATCCACCTCCTCCTTTTGCAATGCCGTACCATCCACCTTTGCACTATGCTGGTATGCATCCACATCAGCCTCAGCAACCACACCCGCAGCAGCATGTGCCTTATCATCATCCTCCACCTCTTCCTCAACATCATCATCATCATCCTATGCAGCAACATTCGTATCCAGGCTTTCCATATCCACCACCTTCCCCTCCTCCAATGTACCCATCACCAAACACTCTCCCACCTGGATTCACCACAATGCAAGTTCGTGTCCCAAATGTGCTTGGTCCTGGAAACACTATGCTTGTTCATGGTATGTCATTTGTCGTCCCCGAGGGTGTTCCACCCGGTACAATTATTCCTGTTATGATTCCCATTCATCCTCCAGGTCCGGGAGGGGGGTATCCTAACCCTGCTGATGCGCGACACTACAGTATGAACTATAATTATCAACATGCACAACAACAACAGCAGCAGCATCTACACATGATGCAGCATTCTCCGAGCCAGAATGTTCCACCTCCTCATATGATGGGTGGATACTATCAGAATCACAATCCCCATCAACAATATCCACAGTCTCAAATTCAGCAGCAGCAACCGCCACCAGCAGAAGTGAATCCCAATTCCTGGGCGGCCAAGGCGGCGGGAGTAACACCATCCAAGACAATGGATACGGACACATCAACGGCTGGAAAGGAGATGCCACCTTCTCCAGCCAACACCGCCGTTTCTTCAGCATCTAATCCAGAAACTGTTGCGATATCGGGCGGGAGCAAGGGAGGAAGGACTAGGTCGAAGAAGGAAGGATCTGGTTCAGTCGCAGCCGCAGCCGCTGGGGCAGGAACTGGTGGAACATCCAACAAATCGAAGGATGAAGTAGGGTCGAGTAATACGAAGAGATCTGGACGTAAGAAGCAGCAGCAGGAGGGAAGAGGTGACAATGACGGTACCAAAGGAAGCAACGGTGCGAGAAAGGATGGCGAGCGAAAGTAGGAGAAGATGGTAAAAACAAAGCACAACCGAGACGACAGATGATAGGGTGAAAAGGTGGGGGGCAACGACGCAATGAAATAGAGGCATAATACAGAGTGATAGTGGATATATTATTTTCGTGATAGCACTGCAGCCCTCAAACAATTGGTAGGATGTGATTGTTTATTGTTTTGATCAATCTCGAGAGTGAAAGTACCCTCTCTAGAGAGAGATCTACCTATTTACACTACCTCTCTACTCTCTAGAGAGAGTGAGAGAGACAGAGATGATAGATGATGATATCTCTAGAGAGGATACTACATACAGGCTCCTTCAGAGGGTGGCAGTTTTGGCGGGAAGACACACACGGGAAAAAGGATCAAAAAATCCTGTAGTAACCATGCCATTGCCAGCTCGCTACCTTACACGTCCTGCTCCATCAGCGGCATTTGCCCTATCACCTCGAACACTACGCGGGTATTCACAATCTCCCTCATTCATCTTAGAAGCGGAACGATCATCTTCCGCAATATGGCCTCGTGGAACTTCCCATTACTACCGCTACAATAATATTATTCCCACTCAACGATGGTTGTCGTCGGCGAATAACAATAACGAAAGCGCGCCGTCGCCATTCTCTACCATACTTCAAAACATTGCCATGTTTGCCGTGGCTGGTGCGCTCGGGTACGGTGCCGTTACCTTTTTTAACAGTTCCGATGTTCCGGTAGATGGACCCGTTGCTCCAGCGGCACCCATCACTTCGAGGGTGTACTTCGACATCAACATTCAGAATCAACCAATCGGACGCATTGTCATTGGTTTGTATGGATCTACGACACCGAAAACTGTAGAAAATTTCGAAACTTTGTGTAGGGGAACAGCAACGTTTAATGGACGACCATTAGGGTGAGTCGAAAGTTAATATGGCAAATCGTTTTTGTCTCTTATTTCTCAACATCTTCATTCACCTCTTATCTTCTCCAGATACAAAGGGAGCTCCTTTCACAGAATTATTCCATCATTTATGATACAAGGAGGTGACTTCACGAATCATGATGGAACTGGTGGAATTTCCATCTACGGCTCTCGCTTTCCTGATGAGAATTTTACTCTGAGACATACCGGCCCAGGCGTGGTTTCAATGGCGAATGCGGGTAAAGACACTAACGGCTCGCAATTTTTTTTATGCGTTGCTAAAACTTCTCATTTAGATGGAAGACATGTAGTTTTTGGGGTGGTGGAGAGCGGCTGGGATGTGGTGAAGGAAATAGAAAGCTGGGGAAGTAAAAGTGGCCGTCCTACGGGGCAGGTCGTTATCAGGGATTGTGGTGTATTGGAGAATGCTGTGAAAGATACATCTGGAGGTGATCAATGAACTGCGGACTTATGTCACGTTGTAGCCGCTAACAATAATTCGTTGCAGTTGTGAGAAGATAAAGCATGGTCGAATAAATACATAGATACGCCCTGCTATCTTGAAGCCAAATTATTCAAAAGCGTGGCTCGCTTCATGCTGTCATCAAAGGCGGCGATGATCAAATGCGAAAGCTCTCTTGCCGTGACGCTTCTAAAAACACCCTCTTCCAGCCCACGCTGTATTTCATCAAGCCTCATGCACATGAATTGTCCTACTGCCTGAGCCTTACCGAATAGGTGGGCGTATTTTTTTGCCACCTGGAATTTTCGCTCTTGTCTAAAATCGGTTGATGATCCATCTGTCATCATCTGAGAGTCGGTCGAATCCACAAGAAACAGATCTGCAGCCCCTCTCGCAGCATCCAAGAATAAGGAATGGACAAATCTCGACGCAGATTCCGTGATATCCCCGGCCTTCAACACGGGGTCCAAGAACAATGTCAAGACCAAATCTATCAAATTGCCCATGGACATGTGGTAAACATCGCGTGCAAGTACCTGTTTCCAAGCTTGTGACAGATGGCGCAAGTGGTACAGCGATGCGCGTAATGCTGTATCGGCATCGTCCCATTCAGTGACGGACTCGTTGGACGAAAGTGCCTGTTCGAAGCTGGCAAGACGAGGAAAGACTGCAAAATACATCGAGCAAGGATCAGATTCCGTCAAACATTCGAATCGTCGCAATATTACATGGCACTCTCTAACTCACCGAGCTCAAATAGCTGGCCCTTTTGCATCTCAATCATGGAACCCATTGACTTCGTTGCCAATTCCCGAAATGGCGGCACCATGTCCAAGAAAGAACAAATCTGACCGAGTAACTTCGTTTTACACTTCTGGCTGTTGTTCTCCAAGTTCAGACGGCGAAATTTGCCCATATACTCAGCACCTTGATGTGAAGGAGATCATGGTCAATGACGAGCACGCATATCCCGTTGACTTGTACGACAACATCTCTCACTTACCTAACAACGAAGACTCATGAGCCAAATACACACAGTCATTGTGAAGTATTGCCGCCATGCGAGGGATAGTTTCAATTTCACTGGCGTGCGACGTGGGTACAATGGCTCGGAATAAATCCAATAATTCACGTGCGGCGCGAAACAGCATGGGAGGTAAAGCATCATCCACGAGGTCTGAAGCAACGTCTGGAATAGTGGCATCATCCATTGTTTTTCGGCATAGAGACAGGATTTGTTGTGCTGTAGTGGATATGGAACACCGATGGAATGAAAACACCAGTAAAGGATCGTCGTCGAGAGAGGCAAGAGTGCCTGCATCGGATGGCTCGGGGACGAACGTCCCCACTTGGACGGTATTGTGATAATCTGTATTCAACAATATGGACCGACCTTGATTGAGAATATGTGACCGCTGACCCTCAATGTAGGCTTGTCGAAGCGAGTTGGCAAGCTCAGATAGGGGCGAGATAATCCTATGCTGCTTTGTCTGTACTGGATGAGGCGAGGGAGATGATGAGATTGACGTATCCAGTGTGGAGGTGTTGGGAGAGTAGGAAACGTCATCCTCGGTCATGAGCACTGAAAGACCCGTCGGCGATGTAATATCAGTGGAAGGTGCATCATTTCGTGTCGCTCCCACAACACTCGCGGATGTATTGGCCTTATCATTCATCAGACACAATTCCAGAAGCTTATTCTCGAATGATGCCACCTCTATAACCAAGCACTGTTCCATCCTCTGAAGCAATTGCCATACTTTGAGCGAACTTTCTGTCAAGATACAATGCCGTCTCATGGATTTGACCAACTCATACATCAGTGGCATTACCTCACCACTCTCCAAACCCTGCGCGGCAGCACCTACCAATATGCCTCCACTTAGCACGGCAGAGCCGGATGATAAGGTGATGTTGGGTAGGGGGTAAGTACCAAACAAATGCTTCCCGAGTATTTGCGCAAGATCAGATCGGCACAGCAGCGCATGCTGGAAGACAAATGAGAAGAAGTTGGTAATAAAATTGAGGCCCAAGAGAAATGTGACACCAGACGAGGATATTTTGGTGGACAGTGATTGAATCATCTTGTCGTCGATTTTTTCTGCGGTCGCAAGACTGCCGCAAGCAACCACGTTACTATCGGGATTGTTCCGTACACTGACAAAATCCCATTCTAATTGCACAGCCGGTCCTTTGATGGATACAGGTTCATATCGACTACTCTCCGGCAACCGTACGTTTTTCAATGATTCTTGTGTGAATCTATAGTATCCCACTTCTTCCGCAATTCCTTCCCCCCTGACTTTCGAGTGCGCTTCCAACTTCTTGAGACACGGAAGTATCACACTAAACAGTTTTTTCGATAAGCGCTTCATGGCCCCGTCGAGTGTTTCACCAAAGGTCGGAAAGTTGGCATCTGAAAATATTTGTAGTACTTGGTAGGCATCCAACAATGGCGATGGCGGAGGCATCGTTGCCACAGGTTCATGATTTGTGGGGGTGGATGATGAAGTTGGCGAATTTCCAATATCAGACATGACGGGCTTTTTGTTGGTAGATGTCGAATCCGCAGCAGCAGTTGTCGAAGCATGAATTGTAGTGCCACTCCCACGAACCATCAGCTTCCCCTTTTCTTCCCATTCCACGACAATGCACCCCTCGACAATAGTCATGGCGCGATGCCTCAATTCCATCTTCTTCCGCCGAGCCTGATGTTTAAGTTCGTGGAGCATTTTCGCTTGCATCTGCAGTACTCCTTGGTGTTGATTACCGGCAACACCGCCATTTCCACCGGGGGTATCAACTCCTCCATCAAATAGATGCTGGTTTTTGAAACCATCCGTGACATTGTCCAATAGCTCGTACGCTTCATTGACAAACTGTGCCGCCTGAACCAACGGCGACACTGTCGTATCTCTACTTCCCTCTCTATCATCATCGAACGCAAATCGAATAAAGTCCGAGGGACTGCATATACTCGATGGCGAATAAAAGGATGACACACTGTTCGTGGCTCGTTCACTGGAACTAGTACTAGATGTGGCGAAATTAGTCTGCCATGACAAAGTGTCCACGTCCTCGAGCAATTTGCGTGCGTTTGCGCATTGCTGTAAAAAGGAAATGTGTGCCTGCAGCTGTGGTATGTCACTGATGGATGAAGTAGAATCGTCGTTGTCATCCGTTGGCGCAATATTTCTTTCGCCTCTGCCTGAACCACGGCCAGAAGCGGTACTGCTAGCATCATTATTTTGTAACAACTCCAATGACGATTGAATATCCGCTAGCTCCTCCTCCAAGCTGTGTAACTTATCAAGAAATTCTTTCTCTACCTGATTTCGGTAGGATTGGGAGGTCCCAAAGAGCTTGAGGCCCAGATCCATTCCCGCGCGGTTGTTATCGGTATCGACGCTAATTTCATTGGCATGGTTGCCGGCAGCGGGATCGACGCCAACGATGGCTTCGCTGGATGACATTAGGGCAATGTAGGCTTGGCGAGTGGCAGTTTGGATGCTGCGCTGAGCGGACTGTAAGCGCTGATCCGTCGTTGGTGACAACATTATTTCCTATCTCTCTATCCGGAGGCAGAATCGTAATACGAGGTGGTCCAAGCCAAAGACGTCAGACTAAAAGAGTATGAGACCAACAAGCAAGGGGACAATAGGTGGCAGGGCGGGGTCCCTCCCATTCCCATAACCATAACGTACTAGAAGCAACCTGACAGGCCTCGTCAGCTGACAGATTTCGTCAGTGGTTTTGGCCGACTTTACTTAGATGCTGTTAGGGGAAATTGACCCATGTTTGACGATTTTTTTCTTAACAACCATCCACATTTAGGAGATGATTGTCATATCAAAAAAAATCAGCCTTTCGCGATCTCTCCAAATCTGCAATAAAAAGACTCGTATCTAGATATCTTAATCTTCAACCTTCACACTTGTCGCCAACATCACCGTGAAATGGTCTTGGCCGACTTTACTTAGATGTTGTTAGGGGAAATTGACCCATGTTTGACGATTTTTTTCTTAACAACTATCCACATTTAGGAGAAGATTGTCATATCAAAAAAAATCAGCTCTTCGCAATCTCTCCAAATCTGCAATAAAAAGACTCGTATCTAGATATCTTATTCTTCAACCTTTGCACTTTTCGCCAACGTCACCGCAATACTTCGTGCCGGATTGATTCTCTCTCTCTCTGGGAGAGAGAACAGGGTGAGACTAGAGAACAGGAGGAGAACGATCACTTCTCCAGCGACGGCAACAAAGACAACAAGACGCCAAATGCAGTACTACAGCAAGGAACAATAATTGACACTCGCCACTGTCATCCTACGCCGACGCTGCCCTCCTACACCGACGCTACCATCACCGCTGCCGACGCTGCCATCCTACGCCGACGCTGCCATCGACGCTCGCCGCTGCCATCCTACGCCAACGCCGCCCTCCTACACCGACGCTACCATCGACGCTCGCCTAATTGAGCCGCCACAGCCAAGAGAGAGAGAGAGAGGGTAATAGATAATGGGAAAGAGAGAGAGAAAGATGTGGCCGCGGTAGCGGTGGCGTACACAACAATCACCTAGTTTGATAAGAGAAAATGGGAGAGAGAGAGAGAAAACTATTTTGGTATTGGAAAATGGGAGGGAGAGAGAGAGAGATGCCGCCGCCGCCATCGCATAATTGCACGGTAGCAGCGGTGTAATCAACAATCAACTATTTTGACACAATGGGAAAGAGAAGGAGAGAGAGACGCCACCGACTGCGGCAACAAAAAAATACAACTATCAACAAAGAACCATGAAATCAACAACTGTGACAGCGAACAGCGACAACGACAACAATGAGAGCGAGAGAGAGTGAGATAGGTTGTGGCAGCGTCCAAGACGGTGACTTTCATGGCAACGATGGTGGCGGGTCGAAGGGGAAACAATTGCACAACAAGAACCAGTCATAATTTGATGTAAATGTCGTTAAATTTCATTTTTGTGTACAAATCGTTCATTCCTACGTAGAGCATGGTACTGTTTCTACGTGCGGCGAATTCTGTCAGGTAATCGAATATTGAGCCCGCAGCGGCCAAAACAGTTTTTGGCCCATAACTTTTTCTACACTGGAGCTAATAAAAAAAAAATTGGCATGGATGTTCATCATGGTCCTTTCTATCGATTGGCCACATAAAATGAAAGATTTAACAAAATGCTGGCCTGTGAAAAAGAAAGAAATTCGGATGGGAACCTTTTCTTCCTTACTCTACGACTTCCTACTCGTGTTCCTACGTAGAACACGGTACTGTTTCTACGTGCGGCGAAATTTGTCAGGTAATTGAATATTGAGCCCGCAGCGGCCAAAACAGTTTTTGGCCCATAACTTTTTCTGCACTGGAGCTAATGAAAAAAAAATTGGCATGGATGTTCATCATGGTCCTATCTATCGATTGGCCACATAAAATCAAAGATTTAACAAAATGCTGGCCTGTGAGATTTTTTCTTGTGATGAGTCCGCGAAAATGTCAGGTCACTTCTATCTCTATGGAAAACTCACCATGGACAATACTATAAGCCCTAGCACCATTCATGCTAAAAGAATATGTTGGAATGCTCCCTCACAGCTATGTCAGAAATGCCCCGTTGCCACAGGTACAAACAAACCCAGTGGCCTAACCACAGATAGACATCTGTGGCATGGCCACCTGTTCTGTGCCACTACAACATAAGAGCATCCACATCACAATAGCATTGACACTGAGACTTGCACCAATCCCATTACCATTAATGTAGCTCACAAATTGTCTATGACAGCATAATCACTAGCTGTTCTTTTGCTCATGCCCAATAGTGTCTGCCTTCAAATGCTGCAATCATCATGATCTGGTTGTTCACATTAAGAAGGCCCTAACTGACACTTGCAAAGATTGGGTCATGACAACAATGCACATTCATGTGTTTGCATATCTAACTCATGAGTGAAGAAGATTTGTTGACTCATCTTTCTTCTAATGCTTGGGCCATAAGTGGTACCTATGTCTATATCCACACAGGGAAGTGGTGGATGATGAGGAGGGTTACAGTTGAGGAACTTTCCTTGTATTTACCCATGAAAGTTGCCATCAAGATTGACTTTGGTTTTGATGTCAAGGGTTTTACCAAAGATTAAATTGGAAGATAAAATTAGAAATGGATGCTTCTGCATTGGAGTTGGCAGCAGATTTCCCAAGGTCCTCACTTTCAAGACTGTTGTGATCTATTTGGTAAATGGGGCATTGATGATTGATGTCAAAATAAAGATGGTGAAAGATTCCTCCAAATTTGATCTGCAAGCTGCAAGCTGCAAGAATCATATCCTTCACAGACTTTTTCATGGATAAGGAATCAGCTGATGTTGTGTTTGTGGTTTGGGCAAAGCAATGATTAAAGTCATGCATCAATGATAGTACTAGAAATTCCAAATGATCACAAGGACAGTATTCTGAATGATGATTTGACAATGGTGACAATTAAGGAGAGAAAATATGCTTAGACTCTTGAGACTATGCCCATCACTGAACTTTGCCATGAGGAAGCTTGTTTTGACAGTGATGGCAATTAAGAAGGCTAAGACTCTTGAGGAGACAATGCCCATCAGCGAACTTTGCCTGGAAGCTTATGATAAAGGATTGGATATTGATGGCTTCTGAGAAGCATTGACTGCCTTTCACAAATCATCATTTGCCAAAAAAATTGTGGATATAGGTATTTTATTGGATGTCTAAATTTCTCATCCACTTTTTGTCAGTTAAGCATAATGAAATGTTATCTACCTGTTGAAGAAAATTAATAAATAGTTTCAAAACATAACATTGCATAGATAGTCCATTATTCCATTTCAGGGCAATATGCATTCTCCTTCAGGGAAACATGCACACAATGAAATTCATATTGGTTCCATTGGCAAGTATGATCTGGTAGTGTATCCCTGTTTTGGATTGTGTGTATTTGGAATGTGTCTGTGGATACAACCAACAAGATAAACATGAGACAGCACTATTCTGGTTTGCAGTCAGTGATACACTGGCTCTGGTAATTCCACCATTTACCTTCGTTGTTTATTCACAATCAAATCATTGTTTGGGTTTATTTTGGTTGAGCATCATGGAATCGGAAGCCAGAAGGATGATCTACCACCTAATTCAATCGATGATTAATCATGCCTCCTAAAAGGATATTACACTCAACATCAATGCTAGAGGAAGAGCTCTCTTGGTGCCAAAAACTGTCGGTTGAGGCTAGCAGTTTCGCTAGTCATGCATTTATTGACATGATGCAGAGACATGTAGATACTACTATTGATCTCAGGGAATGTGTAATTCCAATCGTGTTGCTAATGTTTACTTTTTATCACTTTCATTACAAGTTCTTCTCAAAGCTCAAATCCCGAGAGGATACAAAATCACCACCGCCATGCAACAACGATAATGAACCTCCCTTTCCTTTATATCTCTTCATCATCATTCCTGTAGAACCCTCTCCGCCTTCGTCATCATCGAAAGTGGACGAGGACTTGAGCACTCCCACCATCATATACAACGATGCAATCAATACCGTCCCCAACAAAGCTAAAATGCCGCCTTGTACATCTACGTCGGCTTCATTCACCCAAATGTACTCAATAGTGAATAACTTGGGCATGGTATTGTCGGCGTCGTCATCTAATTCACGATATTTGGCCTCCCTATGATGCACTCCATGTATTGACCCATCACTACTCGAGTACACAATAGTTATGACAAGATTTGATAATGCCTTTCCATTTCCATTGTGTGGATTATAGACATCCATCCAAGGAATATGATGAAATCCACCGTCAAATGAGATTGAAAAACGTAAGTGTTCTGGTTGTTGCATGATAACTTGTCCATTCTGTAGAAGTTTCTCTTGCCGTCGATGTTGAGAAGACGAAGTTGAATGCGCGATAAACTCCTCATCGGCCTCCAGCAAATTCATGATGTTAAAATGTGCCACCGTGGTTATTCCGAACCGTGGCAATTGGTGTCGGTATGCCTCGAGGGTTCTGCTGCTCCCGCTGGATGGTGTGTGGGTTTTAATGAGAATGCCCACGGCATCACCATGACGGTAGGCGTCAACGACTACCGCCATGAAATTTATTACTGAGAAGAAGATTAAAGAGAGCCGTACTATCATTAAAGATAGCGTTGGTGCTATCCGAGTTGGTCGGTTCATTGATTGAGAGTTATCAGGGAGACGATTACCTGGATTTATCGCGGCGTGAGATTGGTAATCGCTCATTCGCCACAGGCGATCGACAACACGCACACAGAATTGATAGTGATAGCAGCCGACAAAAATAATAACATCTCCAACCTTTCAAAATAGGTCCCTCCATGATTATTATTCACGGAAGGAGGGTTAGGGTTATGCTGCGAGTTTCAATCTTAGCTCCTGCCAATTCATTTTTCGGGTTTTCACTCTTGCTTGTCCCACAGCGGGATGTGAATGAAGGAGTCGCTGCTCCGAATTCAGTCGAAATCAAAATGAAGACGCAAGATCCTCTCACCAAAACACTCCACCCGCGACAATGAGCCATAATTTTGTTTCCGAAGGAGCAGCAAGTGCATCGGCTGCAACTACTTCTGTCCAACAATCCCATTTCAACTTGAACCATGGCCGACATACCACCACTACCTGATGATGATGATGATTATGATGATCCTGAGACAATGGATATTCCCAATAGTAACACCAGAGTTGTCCATATGGGGAAGGCGCCACCAAACATGTTCCGGCTGTGGTCACGACAACGGTGTACTTTCATAGGTTTGCGGAGCTGCCTAGGGGGAGCTTGGTGGAGTCATCAAACTTTCACTGCTTGGGACACATGATGTGGAGCTTGAGGCTATATCCTCATGGATTGACGGATGAGGATGATGAGGAGAACGTTTTCTTATATCCTTTTCATGTAGGGAAAGGAAGCGCCACAATTGATTATTCTTTTGATGTCACTGGTTTTACTGACATGGAAGCATCATTCTTTTTTACCAAATGCTTCGACAATAGTTTTGGCAAAGGTGCTCAAAAGTTCTTCAAATGCAAGACTGCCTTCGAAAGCTTAGTAAAGGGGCAATTGAGGTCTGCATGAGGTTAGTGAAAGATACCTCCACATTCATACCAAGAAATCCATCATCAGTATCGCACTTCTTGCAATCCCTCTTCATGGAGGAGGAATCAGCCGATGTTGTGTTCGAGGTAGGGGAAGAGCGATCGAATAAGTTCTTTGCCCACCAGCTCGTATTGAGAAAATTTGCTACGCAGCTTGCCGAATTGTGCATGACATCATCAGACCAAATGCCAACAGTTGTTGATATGTCTTTCGAGTCAGCAGATGCATTCAAAGCATTGTTACGATACATTTATGGACTTGAAATTTTCAATGTCGGAAAGGATATTGCGCGCATCAAGGAGATATTGGAGGTGGCTGGCAAGTATGAAATGGTCAACCTCAAGCTCGAAGTGGAGGAACTTCTTGTTTCATCTATCTCATTTGATATTGAGAATTTCGTCGACTATCTCATTTATGCAAAATCCAACGATTGTGCACTTCTCAAAGAGACGGTGATGGATTTCATGGTGGTAAATTGGAAAGGTATCCATGTGTCCAACAAGTTAAATGATATTCCAGATGATATCAAAGAAACTCTTTTGAATGATATGATGACGTTGGTGGCGGTTAAATTTCGAGCTGATGCTGATGCTACATTTAGATCTCTCGATACTTTGAGCATCCGTGAACTTCGCCAGATCGCATATGAACATGATGAAGATGTTGATGGTTCGAGGCAAACACTGATTTCTCTTCTGGAATAATGCGGTGGTGATGAGACAGCCCTTGTCTCGAGTGAAGAATACTGATTAAACGTGTTTTGACTCTACAATACCTGGAAACATGGGAGATTTCCACAGGAATGAATACATGATCAAAAGAGAAAGCAAATGTTCGTGGTGTGTGCATCCAATAGTAATTGAGCAAGTAACTAACTTATCCTAATTTGAATGGCACTGGTCAACCTCGAGTGATAAATTATACTTGTCGGGGCATCACTCCTGTCCGGCCAAAAACAACGCGCTCTTCTCCAACAGTCCATGTCGATTGTGCACCTTGACGATATTTCCATCGGCGCTGAGCTCCCCGCTCTTCCTCATGCGCACGTATTCCTCGCGAGGGTATTTGGTGAATCCCCACTTCAAGCTCTTGAGAATCTTTTGGCGTCCCGCGAACTTGAATTTTCCGCGTCGAATGGCCTCGATGATGTGCGGCTCGCTGGCGTCCTTTCCTCGGACCGAGAGCAGTACCTGTCCGATGGATACGCGTGCGGCGACGCCGATGGGCTTTCCGTAGGAGTGTCTCATCCCGGAGGAGAGCCGATCGGCTCCGGCGCAGGAGAGCATCTTGTTGGCGCGAATGACGTGGAAGGGGTGCACGCGTACGCGAATGTGGTATCCGTCCTTGCCGACGCTGTTGGTGAGGTGCTTGTTGATGGCGATGCGGCAGGCCTCGAGGGCCTCGCTGGAGATCTGCTGCTTCTCGTCGCACACCAGGTGGGCCACGAAGGGGAAGAGGTCGACGGGCGCCTTCTTGGCGCCCACGTCGTAGATTTTGATTTTGGATTCCGGCACGCCGCGGCAGTAGCGGGATTTGATGTAGGGCTTGTTTTTTTGGTAGCGGTAGCAGCGGAAGGGACGGCGACCCATGGTGATGGATTATTATTATTTGGAGGGGATTGGGGATCGGGATTGGAGAGTGTAGTACTACCTTAAAGTTTGAAGTGATTCAATTTTCGATGCACGTCTTGTTCACTCCCCATTCATGGAGACTACCGATTGGTGAAAAATCAAGTAAACTGCGGTAAGTGGATTGGATAGTTTGGATATCATTCTTTCTATCCAATGAACGATCCCAATATTTGGCGATTTTCAATGCGCAGTGGATATTGTTCCTATTATTGAATACTCGCCAATAGTTTGGCGGCAAAGAAGATTCGGTCGCTGTTTCAGATCAAGGGTGGTATCTACGATACGATACGATACGATCTGATACGATACGATAAAGCGGTTCACCGCCTGTCCCACACACCTCTTTTCTATCACATCGTCTTCTTCCACAGACAGCCACAATGAACTCCAACAAACAGCAACAGCACTAAGGTAGCGCTAGTGCTAGAGAGAGTCGGATATAATAATATTCCATCCCTCGCCCCCTTCACCAATCTAATCCAATCCACGGCAACAACAGCAATATCAGTAGCAGCAGTTATAGTATCTAACATCATCATGTATCGTCTTCTCGCCAGCACCGCCGCCAGGCGCTCTTCTTCTTCTTCTTTCACCAACAACATTGCCACACTGCGAAATGCCACCCCCTCCTCGTCATCATCCTCAACCTCTGTAATGATGATGTCCTTCAATCTTCCACGCGCCGCCCTCTTTTCTTCCACCTCCGACTCATCCTCCAAGCTCACCGGAGTCGTGAAATGGTTCGACGCCAAAAAGGGATACGGATTCATCACCCCCGACGACGGCACGCCCGACCTATTCGTGCACCATTCCTCCATTCACGCTTCGGGATTCCGCTCGCTCGGAGACGGAGAAAGCGTCGAGTTCGAAGTGGTGAGCGAACCCAACGGCAAGAGCAAGGCGATACACGTCACCGGACCCGATGGCAATTATGTCCAGGGAGCACCCAGGAGGACCGCCATGGGTTATAATGATAATGATGGGTATGGAAGCGGGGGCGGTGGAAGGGGAGGATATGGTGGCGGTGGTGGCGGGGGATATGGTGGCGGCGGTGGTGGAGGAGGCTATGGAGGAGGTGGTGGTGGATATTAAGATGGAACAAAGAAGGAAGGAGGGAAAGAGAATTGGTGGTATGGTCACATCATCCGCAGTGTCTCTCTCTCTCGGCTCTTGGGATAAATATTATGACGTGGCTGGGTTTGTTTTTTCTCTCTCCACAATGAAAAAAAATGAAGGGAAACGAGTTGAAATGAGGATGCAAGAGACAGAGGGACATGACGAGTTCTTCTACTCTTTGTCCCATTGTCGAATATAAATAGAGATGATGGTTACTAAGGTTATAATCACTACAAGATGATGGTTTTGGTGGAAAGCGATATGTAAACACGTTTGGTCTTTTCATTGTTCTAATGGTCAATATTTAGTGCGCAATCTAGCACCCAGTCAGTCGCAAATATAGTAGTACATGCACAACAAGAGACCAAGTGATTTTTATCAATTACTAACCTCTATCTGCTTCGATTTCGAGGAGGACGATGATGATGATAGCAACAACTGTTCGGACAATGCCTTCAACCCATACACGCCACGTGGTTCTACATCCAACAATTCAACTTTCGTCACACGGGGGGGATTGTCCGATTGATCTACTGCCGCCACTATCTCTCGAATAGATGAGGACTGAGATCGTGTCAGGCGAGGTACAAATCCCTGCAACTTTTCGTCGCCTTCACTCTCCTCACCATCGTTGTCGCCTTCGATGGTACTATCCAATACTTGATTGACCACCACATTTCGAACACGAATGGGCATGTCGGGATCGCCAAATGTCAATTCGTTCAAGAGTCGGACACTCTCTCGGACCGCAAGTTCGGTACCGATCGTGACAATGAGAAATTCCGTCGATGTAGGATCGGAGAACATGTCATCGAGATCGTACATGGAGACTTGAAATTTGAGTAGAGCATTCTTCGTACGTTCCGCCACATCGTCATCAAGATTGTGGGTATTTGCATTGCGAGCAATGGCAGTCGATAACAATATCTTCATGGCAGCATTTGAGGTCAATTTCCTGGTTACCGACAATATCTTCTCGATCAATTCTGCCAGGAAGGACGGTGTCATGAGCATGCACAACGTGTGGCCGGTAGGTGCCATGTCCAAGACTACGCGATCGAAGTTCCCACCCCGAATTAGTTGAATGACTTTTGCCAATGCCACAACCTCATCCGTGCCCGTGGGCAATGTGTCAATCATTTCGCCGAGTGAGCGAAGTGCCGAGGACATTTCGGATGACGAAGAGCTACTACTTTCCGAGTTCATGTCAGTATTCCTAGCGCCGAGGAGCTGATCAATAGAGTCGCGAAATTCCTTGAGCGCCGAGGTAGGATCAATTTCCATCGCTTTCAACGAACCCTCCTCCTCGACAACTATCGTGGGAGGTGGCGGAACAACCCCGTACAGTGGGACGTCGACCAACGATCCACCGTGCACATTCATATCAAGCGCATCCCCCAAACTATGCGCCAGGTCTGTGCTGACAAGAGAAACGTTATGTCCTGCCGATGCCATGGTGATGGCCAACGATGCGTTCGTTGTGGTTTTCCCAACTCCTCCGTTCCCGCCGCAGATGACAACTTTGGGATTGGAAATACGTGCATTGTCAGTATTCATCCTCCTATTGTCATCATGTTCATCCAACTGAATAAATCTTGCAAAAGTATTTTTCTGTAATGCAGTGGCAGCGGGGAGTGTGGCAACACCGCAATCCACATTGGGTGTTGACTGAGGACGAGGATTATTCATGTGGTCCGGCAGCGGATGAACATTGACCGGTACCACCAAGCCAGAACCAGAATCACTCTGTTGGTCAGAAAATGGAATGATTACTGCAGTATAAATCTCTGGAAGAGAACAGAATGACCTGTCTGCAGCAGGGCCAATTCCTTGATCTGGAATTGTGGATACCTCTGCAACTACTGCCAAAGGTGGAAGGGAGGAACCATGGCTCCCCCGGAAACCAGAAGAAGCATGCTGATGGTGAGCGTACGAATGCGCAGTCGCCAAATCGTTCATCTTCTGACCAGAAGGGAATGGAATGGTTGGTTCCAGGTAAAGCTCCTGGAGGGAAAAAGATGTTGGAATATCCTTGGCTGTAGTTGGTTTGACAGCACCACACTCTTCGTGTGAAGAAATGAATGAGTCCCAACCGCTTTGCACTGCACAACACCCCTGATCTTTATGAAGTGTTGCAGTTGCCAAATCGCCCATCTCTGGGCCAGAAGAGAATGGAATGATTGGCTCCAAGTAAAGCTCCTGGAGTGAAGAAGGTGGTGGGACATCCTTGACCGGAGTCGATATGACAGCACCACACTCTTTTCGAACAATCGGATCAACCGGCAACAGCGACATGTCAGTAATGGTAGCTTCTACTGCAGAAATTAATCTTGGATGAGGACGACGACGGCTACGCTTTCTGTGGTAAGACTTGGAAGACTTGGAAGACTTAACCTTGAGGGTATAAGATGAAACTGCCATACACCGTAAATGGAGCTGGAGGCGGCGACGAGTGATGGTCGTTACGCGGTGATGGAGAGAAAGGCGTCGGAACCAAAGAGCAATAGTTGTTGAAGCAGCCACCTTCTTAGTGTATTGTTGATGTAAAAGAATGGATGCTCTCTCCCGCCGGTCCTGAGTATAAGCCAGATTCGCACTATTTCGAACTCGTGCAAGGGATACCCTAGACACCCCATGGCCTCCACCAGCTCGAGAAAGTAGGGATGAAGATTCCCGTAATACATTGTGGTAGATGTGACTTGACATGGCCAGGTCTGATAGAACTGAACACAGATCGTTGAGCCAAATGTGGCGAAGCAACGGGGTCATGTCGTTCACAGAAATAGTAGAAAGTAACTCTTGCAGAGTAATGTTGTGGGGAGGATGGGCAAAGTGTCGTGATGGTCGTACCATGCTCGTATGTGTGTTAGGCATTAAGTTAGCCAGAGAACTGGTCCCTTTCCGGCCAGAGATAGACGTCAATGGAGAGGGAGGGGTTCGAAAAGTTGGCGGCGGCAATGGAAGAGTATGCATTGCCCATGATGAAGGAGATTCCATCGGAATTGCTCGCGATGGTGATGGGTAAGTCATTGAGTCAACTGACAGCTTGGAAGATCTGGCCAAAGGCAAGGAAGGCTTTGCTTGGGAAGGACGGGTGCGATCGCGGGCAATGGCCGGCAACTGTCTCTCCGCAGAAACGACGCTACTCGAGGGGGTCTTCCTTTCGGAAGAGAGACCAATAGTATTCAAGGTAGTCTTCATTTCAGAAGATGGACCTAAAATAATATTTCTGTACCAGTTCCAACGTACTTTCTACGAGGAACACAGCACAAAAATAATGGATGCAGCGCCGGTGCCGATCAACCAATTACTGGGATCGAGGGGCTGCAATAGCGGAGAAACGGCAACGACGGCACCGTCTCCCCTCCGCTATGGATGAGTGGGATAGCTTGTAAATCAATTCGACGCAGTTATGCGGCGATGGGCATCATAACCTGTCAGTGGTACAGCGTACCAGGAAGAGTGACCTAGAGATAGAGGTTACGTCTACATCTACGCTAGGTCTGACAATGCCTGAGATCGGAACAAAATCACTAGGTAGTACCTTAATCGTCAAGTCGTCAATCATCATGGCCGCTGTTGCCGTTCCAAAGAATCAGTTCCCAACTCCTGCAGCAGCAGCAGCAGCAGCATCGACCCTCCAATATCAACAAAAGGATAAACTAACAATTCCGACCACAAGTAGTAACCACGGGCAATCATCATCATTTACCTCCGAGGCAGTCTACACAACATTGATCCAAACATATCTCAATTTGCTGTGCTATGACAATGCCATATTCCTCGCCGAGCGCAATGCAGCATCCTTCCCACAGAGCGAGAATGCCATTTACCTGTTGGCCTATTGTCATTATCGCAATGGCAGTCCCAAGAGCGCTCGCAGTATTTTGAATAATCGATGGAGGGGTAGGAACGACTTTGCAACAGTCTTGTCCAGTGATACCAATGACAACAACCACACAAGTAGCAGAGGTGCAGCGAACAACCCCATGGACAGCGTGGTCGACCTCCAACTGCTCGAACGCACGCGCAGCTCGGCGAGATATCTCCTTGCCAAATCATGCTTCGATCTTGGTCTGTACGGCGAGGCCGAGGAGACATTGTTGCTTCCCTGTCGAGAGGCCTTTGCCGCTGCCGTATCCGAGGGGGGGGGCACCGTCCACGGAGTGAAAATACGCGGCGGCAACCACAATGAGGTTATGGATGCATGGATCGTTCATTCGACTTCGTCACAGAGCAGTGGTGCTAGGAGACCGTGTCCCATTCCCAATGGTTCAGCAGGGTTATATCTTTTGGGGAATATATGTCGCAAAACCAATCGACGACGGAGGGCCATTGAGTATTATCGACTATCTCTGAAATTAGATCCATTATTGTGGATGAGTTTTGAGGCAATTTGCGAATTGGGCGGGCCAGCCGGGACTTCGGACGAGGTGGACGATCCGCACACAATCTTCGGCGTGCCGGCACCTATGATGTTGTCGCCCACTCGTCAAGACGTCATGGCATCAATGAGGGCACATCATGGTTTTCTGCATTCAGCCACGACAGCATCAGTAGGCGAGGGGGGTGGAAAAACAATGGAAAATTTGGTCCATGTTCAGCAGCCTTCTAATCGATATGGCACCCCATCCACTCCCTACAGTGGATTTGGAAAGATGAATATTGGCGCCTATACCAATGTATCGACAGCAGCAGCGCAACAGGAAGAGGGGGGTGTGAACTTCCATGGCCACGCGACGGCTTCGACAATTGCTTCTCGTACTCGTGCGAGATTGGAGGAAAGTGTCTTACCGCAAACGAATTTGTTCGCCACGACACCCGCATTGTCAACTACTACACAACCGCCAGTCATTCGCTCGGGGGTGGACGAAACTCCCTTTCCAACGACCACGGCGACTACTCCCAACGAGGACGCTAACAATAATCCAACGATGATGATACCAGCATCAGCATTTGGCTGTGCCGATCAAGTGATAGATCGCGCCCGCCGCGTCGTTGCCGGCCAAACCTACGAACCCAGTCCGGAGTCCGTGAACTTTCCGGCCACCCAGCGCAAGACGAGATTTGCAACAGAGCTAACATTTTCGACTACTCCTTTGCCTTTATCCCCCATGTATAATACTGCTCCAGTGCCTTTCCATGCGGGTGTTTCCACCGTCAAGGGCGAGAAGCGTACGCTGCTGTTCGTGAACGAGGATGGGGATAGAACACCAACGTCATCGTCGCGAACCAAGTCACCGAAGAAAGAAGAGAGGCAAAAAGAGGAAACAACACAGACAAAGTATGAAGGGACCAACAAAAACAATGATGCGCCATCGTCGAAAATAATGGCGGTAGAGAGTGGAGGTGGGGGACAACAAATCAGATTGGATACGATGATGACTGAGAGTGAGCACGTCGGAAAAGTGTTGGAATTATTGTGCAGTATTGGCGCTGCGTACAAATACCTCTGCCAGGTGAGTCAAAGGATATCTTACAGATTGGTGAGGCAAGTGTCGACCAAATTGCTATTGCACTGTTTCTAATTCTCTTTATGGAATTTTGCTCGTATATCCACAGTTTCGATCTCAAGCTGCACTCGAACTTTTCAGGGAGCTCCCACCAGAACAAATCAATACTGGATGGGTGCAACATCAAATTGGCAAGGCTTACTTTGAAATGTCTCAGTATCCACAAGCACAACGTGCACTCGAGAACATGCGTAAGTTTGAGCCTCACCGAATGAAGGGATTGGACATTTTATCAACCACCCTGTGGCAACTGAAGAAGGAAGTGGAACTATCAAACTTAGCGCAGCACGCTGTGGATTTTGATAGGATGGCGCCCGAGGCATGGTTTGTGGTAGGGAACTGCTTCTCGCTACAAAAGGAGCACGAAACTTCTATTACCTTCTTTCGTCGATCGATTCAGTTAAATCCGTCATACACTTATGCACACACACTCTGTGGTCATGAATTCACATCGAATGAGGATTTCGATAAGGCCATTTCCTGTTATCGCGATGCCATCCGAGTAGATTCCCGACATTATAATGCTTGGTACGGATTAGGGGCCATCTACTTTCGTCAGGAGAAGTTCGATTTGGCTGAGTATCACTTTCAGCGTGCGTTAGACATAAATTCCCAAAGCTCAGTATTGCATTGCCACCTTGGGATGGCACAACATCAAAATGGCAAGACGGTGGAGGCACTTGAAACACTTGCGGGTGCATTCCAGTTGGATCCACGGAATCCGCAGGCTCATTACCAAAGGGCCACCATCTTCATGACACTCGATAGACCGGAGGATGCTCTGTTGGAACTCGAGAGGGTCCGAGCTACCGCACCCCGAGAGGCAAGCGTGCACTTTAATATGGGGAAGGTTCATAAACGCTTAGGTCAGCCGGCGAAGGCTATGCGATGCTTCCTTACGGCATTGGATTTGGATCCGAAGGATAATAATCTGATCAAAGCTGCCATGGATCGGCTGGATGAACCGGATGTGGAAGAGGAGGTTTCGGTGTTTTGAATTTCTATTTTGTATTATCTAATGAGACTCTATTCAAGGTCGCATACAGATGAATAGATGAGTGATTTTCTCGAGAGAGGGAAATAGGACGAGATTCAACCACTTTCAATCGCAGAACTTCTTGTAAGCGCTGCACTTGATGTCGTGTAACTTTATGCATGCAGAATCAATATGTTGCCACTGTCTCTCTAAAAGAGATCTGAATTGGTGGGGGGTTTCGCAATGTCATGACCAATTTTCTGCTCTACCGAACAAAGCAATTTCGACATACGTTCGCAAAACTGTTTGACGATGGAGATCTCAACCTTGTGCGGTCCCTCCATGACTTTACACAATAACATTTTGATCATGTTGTACTCGAGAATTCCAAACCCAGTAAAATCAAGAGCAATCAGAGCCTAGTGGGACGCCTAGTTTGAGCAAAGTCTGCTGTTGATGCATCATTACAAACGATCTTTGGTCACCACTTACCTCGACATCCTCTTGACGAACCCTATGAGCCATGTCAGTACCAATCTCCTTATTATTGTACTCGTCCACGGCCGAAATTAGCTCTCCCCCACAACGCTGGAGTGCCTCCGCTAGCGGCAATCTTTTCGAGGACCCATTGAATGCCGCGTCGAAGAGAGCATTGGCATATCGCACTAGATCGGTGGACACCCTGGGGTCATTCGAGGCCTCCATTCTGCGCACGAGTTGCTGCAAAGATAGAGGTGTGCCAGCGGTGACTGCCTGCGAAAGTGTTGTTCCTGGAACAACGACATTTCTGTTGGCAACTGCGGCGACGCTACACTTGGTAGTAGTGGGGGGCGTGGTTGTTCCGTCTTTGGCAATGTCACGCCCGATTATCTTACTGACCGTGTAAAGCAATTTCCCCATCTGTTTGCAAAACTTGTTGATAACATAGATCTCGTCACATGTTGGTTCACCATCGAGTTTAACCAGCGCCATCTCAATATCTTCGTACTCGACGATCCCAAACCCTGTGAAATCTAGAGCAATGAAGTTCTGGCAATTGGAACAAGATAAGCCACTAGAGGAATGACAAGAGAGCTGCCATTGGTCGAAGAGAAAAAGAAAGACAAGTGAAAGCTCACCTCGACAAGCTTTTGTGAGATCACTTTTTTCGATGTAGCCGGGTCAAAATCTCCCCCAAACATCGTTAATACTCGCAATACACTCGAAGTTTCACGATTGTACTCGTTCACGGCCGAAACTATCTCCCCCCCACAGCGTTGGAGTGCCTCCGCCAGCGGAATTCGTCGTCCAAGCTTCGTCTCGCACAGGGAGCCATCGAGCGCCGCTTCAATCAAAAAATGGGCCTTGCGCGCAAGATTAGTAGACACGTTTTGATTATCGGACGCCTCCATGTTGCGTAGGAGTTGCTGAAGCGATGGGGGTATAATGGCGGCACTGGCTTGTCCAGAGCCGGCGGCGGTGGCGGTTGACATGGGAGGCATCATTTTATCGACCTCGGCGTTGTGTTCTTCTAGTGTAGATCGACTAAAGCTAAATGATGAATGATTGAATTGATACTATTATTTATTATTTGATGATGTTGTGAGCTCTATCTACGTACAAGAAATCAAACGCCATGACAATGCAAGAAAACGAGCGAGC